>SKCR01023061.1:0-20286 GCA_019454045.1 Zanthoxylum bungeanum | reverse complement strand
GGCGCACTTTGCATCGACATCTCATGGACCTAAGGCTGGGCCCAAGGCAACTGGAGGTGTGCGAAAGAAGAAGCATATGCAAAAGGGCAAGGCCAAAAAGTCAAAGGCTTCTGGGAAGCCAAAGGAAAAATCTCAAGATGTTTGCCTACAGTGCGGCAAGCGGGGTCACTGGAAGCGTGACTGCCGCGAGTACAAGGCGCTTCAGAAGGAGATAAAGGCGGGCAAGGCACCGGCCTCAGGTATGTTTGTTATTGAGATAAACATGCTACTTCTAGCTTTAAAAATTGGATTTTTGATTCTGGTTGTGGTACTCATATATGTACTGATGCGCAGGATCTGCAGATTAGCAAGAGACTGGCTTCAGGAGAGATTGATCTGTGTGTTGGAAACGGGACACCTGTTGCTGTTTTGGCCGTGGGCACTTTTGTTTTAGAACTGCCTTCGGGACATGTACTTAAACTATCAGACTGTTATTATGTGCCTAGTTTGACTAGGAATATTATCTCTGTATCTTGTTTGACCCAATGCGGGTACACTTTTGTATTCCGAAACACTGGGTGTTTTTGTTTATAAAGATGATTTTGAGATATGTTCAGCTGATGCTAATAATGGTCTTTATATTTTGAATATAAATCAATCTCAAACATATAATGTAACAAACAAAAGGCTCAAACTAAGTAACAAAGATGAGACTTACATGTGGCATTGTCGTCTGGGACCATTAACAAGACTCGCATATCCACACTTTCGAAGTGGGTACTTGGACGGATTTGATCCAAATTCATATGACGTCTGCGAATCTTCCTTATTAGGCAAAATGCCTAAATCACCTTTTAGCGGTAAAGGTGTACGCGCCACTGAACTGTTAGCCCTCGTTCATAGTGACGTTTGTGGGCCCATGTCTAGCCAGGCTAGAGGTGGTTTCGAATACTTCGTAACCTTTACGGATGATGCATCGCGTTATGGTTATGTGTATCTTATGAGACACAAGTCGGAAACTTTTGAGAAATTCAAAGAGTTTCGACACGAAGTTGAAAAACAGACCGGCAAGAGTATAAAGACATTACGGTCAGACCGTGGTGGCGAGTACTTGAGCAATGAGTTTCTAGATTACTTGAAAGAATATGGTATTCTTTCACAGTGGACTCCTCCTGGAACACCGTAATTAAACGGTGTATCCGAACGGAGAAACCGAACTCTGTTGGACATGGTAAGGTCTATGATGAGTCGCACTGAGCTACCTATTTCCTTCTGGGGATATGCATTAAACAGTGCAGTTCTTATTTTGAATAAGGTTCCGTCAAAGTCTGTACAACAGACACCATATGAGATATGGACAGGAAAGAAACCGGTTTCTCATTCCTAAAGATTTGGGGATGCTGGGCATACGTCAAACGTTTGGAAGGTACCAAACTTGAACCCAAATCGGATAAATGCCTATTCGTAGGATATCCTAGGGAAACCAAAGGATATTACTTCTATCACCCACGAGAGAACAAAGTATTTGTTGCTCTACATGTGGTTTTCCTTGAAGGAATTCCTAAATACAGTGGTAAGTGGGAGGAAAAAACTCGATGAAAATCGGAGTGATACTGTTCCTGGCATAGAATCCTCAACGGAACAAGAACAGTCCATCCGGGATGAGACTAAACCACAATCTTCTATTATACAAGGACCGCGTAGGTCGGAGAGAGTCAGGAACCAACCTGAGAGGTATGGGTTTCTAATCTCACCTCATGTAGATATTAATCTCATTGAGGAAGACGAACCGGCTACGTATGAGGAAGCGATACAAGATATCGATTCCACTTTATGGCAAGAGGCCATGAAGTCCGAAATGGATTCCATGTACACCAACCAAGTTTGGACACTGGTTGATGTACCAGAAGGTTTAAAGCCTATTGGATGCAAATGGATCTTCAAGAAGAAGACCGACATGGAAGGCAACGTACAAACGTACAAAGCTAGGCTTGTAGCGAAGGGGTATCGTCAACGACATGGTGTCGATTACGACGAAACTTTCTCACCCGTTGCCATGATTAAATCCATTCGGATAATGCTTGCTATTGCTGCATATTTCGATTACGAGATATGGCAGATGGACGTTAAAACCGCTTTCCTTAACGGAAACCTTTTGGAGGATGTTTATATGCAACAGCCTGACGGTTTTATCGTGCCTAAACTTGCAAACAAGGTTTGTAAGTTAAATCGGTCCATTTATGGACTGAAGCAAGCATCGCGGTCATGGAACCAACGTTTTGATGAGATCATAAAAGAATATGATTTCATTCAAAACGAGGATGACCCTTGTGTATATAAGAAGGTTAGTGGGAGCGCACTGACATTCATTGTCCTTTATGTTGACGATGTATTGCTTATGGGCAATGACATTCCCATGTTAACATCGGTGAAAGCTTGGCTTTCATTAAAATTCTCCATGAAAGATCTGGGAGAAGCAGCCTTTATTCTAGGAATAAAGATCTACAGGGATAGATCTAGAAAGCTGCTTGGACTCTCTCAGAGTACGTACATTGACAAAGTGTTGAAAAGATTCAACATGGATCAGTCCAAGAGGGGACTGTTGCCAGTGTCACATGGCATTTCTCTATCTAAGGACATGTGTCCTAAACTCAAGATGAGAGAAATAGCATGAGTCGGATACCGTTCGCCTCGGCAGTCGGATCGATCATGTATGCCATGATATGTACTCGACCTGATGTCTCGTATGCTTTGAGCATTGTAGTCGCTATCAGGCCGATCCAGTGAGATGGTCACTGGATGGCAGTTAAGAACATCCTTAAGTATCTTAGACGAACTAAGGATGCTTTCTTGATTTATGGAGATGGAGAACTTGAGGTAACTGGGTATACCGATGCAAGTTTCCAAACCGATAAAGACGACTGTAAGTCGCAATCCGGGTACATATTTTGTTTGAACAACGGAGCAGTAAGCTGGAAATCTTCCAAGCAAGAGACTGTTGCCGATTCAACAACAGAAGCGGAGTATATTGCTGCATTTGAAGCAGCAAAAGAGGCAGTTTGGATCCGTAAATTCCTAATTGGATTAGGAGTAGTTCCGTTAGCAGCTGAGCCCGTTCCATTATTGTGTGACAATAACGGGGCTATAGCGCAGGCTAAGGAACCACGGTCTCATCAACGATCCAAGCATGTTCTTCGACGTTTCCATCTGATTCGTGAGATCATACATCGTGGCGATGTGAAGATCGAGAAGGTCGCATCAGATGACAACATTGCAGACCCGCTGACGAAAGCTATTTCACAGCAAAAGTTTGAGAAACACATACATAGTTCAGGTGTTAGATGCTGAGTGACTGGCTATAGGCCAAGTGGGAGATTGTTAGACAATTATGACCCATAGCGTCACCGTTTGTAAAAGACATTGTGTTTTTGTACAAAATTGACTATGTATATTGAAATTGCCTTTTATCATTTCGTAATTCATTTACTATTACATATAAATGGTAAAAGTCCATATGATTAGTTCCGGATTGAGATGATATGAGACAGTATCAATCCATAAAGGTTTAATCATTAAATATCCCTAGTCGTAGTATTATCGAGACTGGACATCGATAATGCGGAATAGACTAGTATTGCACTTGTGCGCGTTGTGAGAGCATAACGGCACAGTTCCCATATGTTTAAGTATAGGATACTTATGCAAGTGCGATAGGAGGTTGTGTTTTACCGATGGTACGGAAAACAGCTTCGCTCTGGATAGACCCCGCGGAATCCCATTGGTAGTATGTATATGTGTCTACGGGAGTCCGCGTCAGGGTAGATGTATTTGGTCTTAACCTGAGACTTACATCGCTAATACTTGCGACAATCGGTAAACTTTGGTTTTGGTCGTCCAGGGCTTTAACAGGTTCTGTGTACGCCTCTATTGGTTTTATCGAGAATCGTAGTGTATTGGATGTGATGTCAAGACGGAAGTGTCACTCCAGACATATGGAGATGATGATCACGCAGGGATTCATAACTCGTTCTCTATTGTGTTGCAACCATCGGGATAATGTGACAAGGTCATGATTATCCGATTCAAAGAGACTAGTTGTTTGATATCCGATATGTGCTTCGTACGGGGCAGACACTATTCCAGCCCCAGGCCTAGCACGTGACATCTGATACTGGATCGAAATACGAGATACTAGGTATTCTACGTCTGACATAGATTATATATTCCAGTAAGAATATTTCTGGAGAATTGGGTAGGCACGGTGCTTTGCTAGAAGCCAACCATGTCTTGTAAATCGGTAAGCACGTAGTACGAGGTACTCGCTTTATCGGATAGTCCGATAACCGGATTTACTGCCAACATATCCAGAGATCTCTTGGGTCGCTTCCCAAGGATTCACCGATGACAGTTGACTTAAATTGGAATTAATCTGGGATTAATTAAGAGAGAGAAAATTAATCTGGGATTAATATGGGCTTTGTTTAATCTGGGATTAAAAGTGTACAGTGGCGAAAGAACGCGATTAATTTGGAATTAATCGGTAAAATAAATTTAATAGTTAAATTTGATTTTTCTATTTAATTTATTCAAACGGGCTAAAATTAATATATCGGATATATTAAAATGGATTGGATTTCATTACGAGATTAAAGTCGGACTTTAATGCGAACGAACGAATTAATTTAGAATTAGTTCGTGAACGACGTTCGTAATATATTTACGAGGCATCGTTATTTAATTAAAATGGATTTAATTATTTAGCGACGAAGGATCGTTTAATCGGATTAAACGGAACCGAGCCGCGTCAAATGCCCGTAGAGATATTTGAATTTCGGATTCAAATATTTGGAGCCAAAAGTGTGGTAGGTGTTCCCACCACACAACCACCTTGTTTTGCCTTTATGTAAACCACTTACCAATCTCTACCTTGTATTGGGTAAAAGGTGAAATGGTTTCACATTTTGGTAAATAACAAAAAGGGATTTTCATTGTTTAACACTTGACACAAACCAAAAACACAAAACCCTAAGGAAGAAGGCTTGGCCGAATCTTCATCCCTCTCCTCTCTTTGATTTGATTTTCAAATCATCAAAAGCTAGCACTTTGGAAGTGAACAAAGGTGATAGGGAACTCCTCAATAGCTTGGAATCATCCTAAAGCTTGGATTCATCATAAAGCTTGGATCTTGGAGATCTTGGATCTCAAAATTTTTAAAAGCTCCAACACTCATTGTAAGTATATTCTGCACCTTATATGATCAACTCTTATATTATGCATGCTTATTAGATCCTTATAATGTTCTAGGAACACTAACATTTTCATAACTCCAGCTCAAGTGGATCAGTGGTCTAGGCGGGAGAGGTGTCTGTATATGTACAGTAGCCTCTCAGCCCCAAGTACTATCTTGGTTTCATTTCCCAGTCAGCGAAGTTTGTGCCTTTAAAGACATTATCACCCATGATGATGTCACGCACATTTCCCTTGGTAGCCATCTCAACTACGACAGTCTAACTATCTAGTTGACGATAGAATGGGTACAGTCAAACTGCACAAGAAAAAAATAACAATGTATTAGTCCAACTAATTTTTTTAAAATAGACGAAATAATTTTGAAAGACGCGTAAGGCAAAGTATCTGAACGAAATTGCAAATTCACATACTAGCCTCCCACTATTTTCATCGAGTCTCTAACCCTCTGTTGAGAACTCAGGAAATCCTATTTCCTAGTGGGCTAGGATCCCGTTAAATAACACACAACCTTGACTTTTGCCAACAAGTTGTATGCTACTTAACTAGGTAGATCTCACAGATCAATTAGATCCAATCCAATTCCTAGATCCGGTTAGGTGGACATCCAAGTCCTAAACATATTGCATATGCCAATGTATCTAATACATTTCTAAACATATCCTCCGAATCATCTAGGCCTTGGCTTTGGCACAACAAACCTAATGATTCCAGTTAAGCGGGACCCATTGACAAGGAAAGTTTCGTAATCAATGTCTTTGGACAAGAAGTGATCTTGACTTTGGCCAACAAATCACAACTTGGACTAGACACCGATATGGAACAAAACTCTCATGATTCAAGTACATCCTAATTGACAAGGTCTTGACTTTGGCCAACAAACCAATGCCAATTGGATCTTGAACGAGAATCATTCAATGGAAGGACAATCGCTTAATATAGATTGAGGGATTTTTGCGTAATTGGCAACCAATTTATTATCTTTGTTAGGTCTCATCAACATACACCCTTAAGCATGCTTCTAAAACATCATAAAGCGCGTCAAGTAAATTAATAGTGATATGCGGATGGATATATAAACAACTTGTTCCTAGAACAAATCACTCCCTTTCCTCTCCCACACTAGCACTATTCTACTTCTACCCAATTACATAATACAATAAGAGAAACCTCATTTACATTGAGGGGAATTAGGTGAGAAGAGAATACAAAGAGATAAAGAGATAAGGCTGGACACGCAGGTCCAATTTATATAATTCTGAATTTACAATATTCCTAGAATTACCCTTTCCTTCTAATATCCATCCGATATACACTATTCATTCATCACATACATATATATTCAAACAAGACATGCTTTTACAACCAATCTAATCCATAATTATTCTTTGTTTAAGTGATCATCCAATGTTCAAACAACGATTTTTGATTTTGCGCGAGTCCAACTCGTTTGAGAATAAGTACATAAGGTACGAATTCGCGAATTATATCGAACTACTTATTAAATCTAATTTAATACGTATTCAATACTAATTCAATTAATTTTAATTCCAAATTAAATGTTTACACTTTTAATTTGCTTTGAAGACTTAGATTCTAAATCTATCTAATTGGGTCTCAAAGCCCAACTAACATCCAATGTTTGTTTAATTAAAGTCCGATGGGCTTTCAATTGATTTATTAAGGCTTGGGCTTTGGTCAATGTGGGTCAAACCCAATTGCCAAACCCAAATAAGGAATCACCCTTAAATGCCATAAAATCAATTTCAAGCCCATAAGTCCCAATTAAACATAAAAGCCCATATATTTCCAAAACACCAATTTAATTTATTAATCATCACTTGTTCAAAACACATGTCCAAAATTTATTTGAACAAAAAATCAAGTCCTTTATCATGTCATTAAGATTCGGCCAAGGTAAGATTTTTGTGTCGATTTGTTTTTCAATCCGATTGAATCACTAATCTACGTCCCGTATACGTTTTAAGTCATCCAATGATCTTGTACACAAAAAATTCCAATCCCAAACAAGGAACATCACATTCGGCCAAGGCATAGATTTGGGGGAAAAATCATCCAATGCATTTTTCATAAAATTGATTCCATATAATGTCATTTTACATACATATAAGCATACTCATTCATCAAATTTCACAAGAACATGCTTCAATCAATTTTACCCAAATTTTAACCTAAAGTATTTCATGCTTAACCATGGCTCCATGATACCATTGTTGGTTTCTATTATTTGTCCCAAGGAAAGATTAAGCATTTAAAATACAACAAATGAATATATACATTAAAGATGAAGTATGGCGGAATCATACTTACAATGCTCTTGTGATGAAGAAAATGAACCAAAATGGAAGCTCCAACAATTTGTGATTTTCGGCCAAGGAAGACAAATGGTGGAAAGCTCCAAGCTTTGTGTATTCCAAGCTCCAAGGTGGTTTCCCTATCACCTCCTTTGATTCCTTAATGTGCTAGCAAAAGAGAAAATGAAGAAAAATCTTCCTCCTTTGCCTTTGAAGCTCACGGCTTTTCAAGAGAGAGAGAGAGGAGAGTTTTTGTTTTCTTTGTATTTCTTTCTAAAAGAATTAATTAAACAATTACCAAAATATTTGGTATATCTTTGCCAAAAAAAAAAGTCAAAGACTTTTCCCTCCAAAAAGGCATTAAATTCCTCCACCAACTTACCTCATGAATAGTGACATCTAGTCACTTTAATAAAGTGACTTGTGACATCCATCAACTAGTCATGTCAAGTGATGTGACTTCGCGATGTGACTTGCGGGTCCCACTCGTTTCAAAATACGAATGTGTCCGCAAACACTTTCGGGCTCGGTTTCGCTAATTCCGAATTAACGAATTTCCGTCGCGACGTAAATTAAATAATTACGCCTAGCGAAATCACTATTCATGTAGCTAACGAATTAATTCTAAATTGATTCGTTTGCCCGAATTAAAATCCGATTTTAATTCCGCGTCGAAATCTAATTTCGTTTAATATATCGAATATATTATTTTATCGATTAATTCCAAATTAATCGTTCTCTCTCAAAATAAGGCATTTTATCCAAGATAAATTTTCTCCGCAATTAATCCAAGATTAATAAAGTTCGAATCAAATATCATAGGTGAATCTTCAGGAAGCGACCCGAGAGATCTCCAGATATGTTGGCAGTAAATACGGCCGTCGGATAATCCGAACACGTACGTACCTAGTACTATGTTTTTACCGATTTACAAGGCAAGGTTGGCTTCTAGCAAAGCGCGATGCCTACCCAATTCTCCAGAAATATTCTTATAGGAATATTAGATCTATATCAAGCATAGTATACCGTAGTATTGCGTACATCGATCCAGTGTCGGACGATCACATGTTAGGCCTGGGGCTGGAGATGTGTCTGCCCCGTACGAAACATATATCGAACATCAAGCAACTAGTCTCTTTAAATCGGACAATCCTGACCTAGTCATATTGCCCCGACGGTTGCAACCTTTTATAGAGTACTAGTTCTGTATCATGCGCGATCATCAACTCCATATGTCTGAAGTGACACTTCCATCTTGACATCACACCCAGTACACTACGATTCCCGATAAACCCAGAAGTGGTGAACACATAACTGGTTAAAGCCCCCAACCACCAAAACCAAAGTTTACCGATTTTCGCAAGTACTAGCGATGCAAGTCTCAGGTTAAGATCATAAACACCTACCCTGATGCGGCCTCCCATAGACACGCAGACATACTACCAATGGGATTCCGCGGGGTCTATCCAGAGCGAAGCTGTTTTCCGTACCATCGGTAAAACACAACCTCCTATCGCACTTGCATAAGTATCCAACACTTAAATATATGAGAACTATGCTGTTGTGCCCTCACAACGTGCACAAGTGCAATACTAGTCTATTCCGTATTATCGATGTCCAATCTCGATAATACTCCGACTAGGGATATTTAATGATTAAACCTTTATGTATTGATACTGTCCCATATCATCTCAATACGGAACTATTCATATGGACTTTCGCCATTTATATATCAAAGTAAATAAATTACAAAACGGCAAAAGGCAATTTCATTATCACATAGTTAATTTTGTACAATAATACAATATCATTTACAAAACAGTGACGCTATGGGTCATAATGTCTAACATTCTTGGGAGAAACAACCTTTATTCTAGGAATAAACATCTACTAGGATAGATTTAAAGTTGTTGACACACTCCGAGAACTCGTACATTGAAAAATGTACGTGACCTCGTGTCTCATACGCCTTGAGCATATGGATTCACAAACAGATCAATCCAAGTGATAGTCACTGGATTGATATTAAGAACATCCGTTAGTATCTTTGAGAACTAAGGATGATGTCTTAAACTATGGAGAATGAGAACTTAAAGTGACTGGGATCACTACTTTAAGTTTCCTAACCGATAAAAACAACGGTACTATACAGTTTGAATAACGGAATAGTGAGCTGGAAATCATCCAAGCAAGATAATGTTACCGAATAAACAACAAATGCGGGTTATTACTGCTGCTGAGGCAGCAATAGAAGCCATTTGGGTCGATAATAAATCTAATTAGATTTGATATAGTTCTGTTAGTAGCTGAGCTAGGCGTCAGCACAGGCTAAAGAATTAATGGTCTCATCAACGATCCAGATATAAACATCGACTATTCATCTGATTCGTTCGGATCATACATCGTGGTGATGTAATGATCGTATAAATCGCATCAGATGATAATCATGCAAATTCGCTGATGAAAGCCTTTCCTCAGCAGTTGAGCGAACCGTTCATAGTTCGGGTGTAAGACACTCGAGTGACTGGCTATAGGCCAAGTGGGAGATTTTTGGACAATTATGACCCATAACGTCACTATTTGTACAGATCATGGTGTTGTTGTACAAATTAACTATGTGACAAGAAGATTGCACTCTTATCATTTGTAATTAGATCACCTAGATATATAAATGATAGGAGGTCCTTATGATTAGTTCCTGGGTTGAGATGATATGAGACAGTATCAGTCCTCGAAGGATTAATCATTAAATATCCCTAGTCGTAGTATTATCAAGAGTGGACATCAATAATGCGGATTAGACTAGTATTACACTTGTGCGTGTTATGGAAGCGTAACATCATAGTTCTCATATATTTGGGTATTGGATACTCATGCAAGTGTAATAGGAGGTTGTGTTTACTGATGGTATGGAAAATAGCTTCGCTCTGGATAGACCCCTCGGAACTCCATTGGTAGTATGACTACGTGTCTATGGAATTCCGAAATCAGAGTAGGTGTATTTGGTTTTAACCTGAGACTTGCACCGTTAATACTTGCGACAATTAATTTGCTTTGGTTTTGGTCGTCCAGGGCTTTAACCGGTTCTGTGTACGCCTCTACTAGGTATATTGAGAATCGTAGTGTATTGGGTGTGATGTCAAGACGGAAGTATCACTCCAGTCATAATGGAGATGATGTCACATTGGATACGGAACTAGTACTCTTAAGTACTGCAGTCATCAGGATGATATGATTAGGTCATGTTCATTTGATTATAGAGACTAGTTACCAGACATCCGACATGTGCTTCGTACGGGGCAGACACAATTCCAGACCCAGGCCTAGCACTTGACACCTGATACTGGATCGCTATACGCAATACTTTGTATGCTACGCCTGACATAGATTATATATTCCAGTAAGAATATTTCTGGAGAATTGGGTAGGCACGGTGCTTTGTTAGAAGCTAACCATGTCTTGTAAATTGGTAAGCACGTGGTACGAGGTACGCACGTATTCAGATAATCCGATGACCGTATTTACTGCCAACATATATCCAGGGATCTCTTGGGTCGCTTCCCAAAGATTCACAGATGACAGTTGATTTAAATTAGAATTAATCTGGGATTATTTAAGATGAAGAAAATTAATTTGAGATTAATTGTGGTATTATTTAATCTGGGATTAAATATGTTCGGAAGAGAGAGAACGCGATTAATTTGGAATTAATCAGTAAAATAAATTTAATAGTTAAATTTGATTTTTCTATTTAATTTATTAGTATGGGCTAAAATTAATATATCAGATATATTAATATGAATTGGATTTCATTACAAAATTAAAGTCGGACTTTAATACGAACGAATGAATTAATTTAGAATTAATTCGTAAATGACATTCGTAAAAAATTTACGAGGCATCGTTATTTAATTAAATTAGATTAAATTATTTAGCGACGAAAGTTCGTTTAATCAAATTAAATGGATCTGAGCCGCGGTAAATGTTCGTAGAAACATTTTGAATTTTGAATTCAAAATGGTGGGGCCCACTTCACATATGTCACACATGTGAAGTGGTGGTTGGAAAGTGGTTGGCATTTATGCCAAAACCACTTACTTTCCAACCACTTGGTTTAGGTGAAACCAAAAACCCCAGCTACATGGTTTTGGTGAAAAGGGTAAAAACCTTTTAACAAAACCCAAGCCCTCTCTCTTCACTTTAGTAATACAACAGAAAACCCTAATACACTAAGCATTTGAGCGTGAGCTTCATCCTCTCCACTGTTTGATTTTGTTGTAAAATCAACAAAGCTAGCACTTCAAGGAATCTACTAAGGTGATAGGGAAACCAACTCATAGCTTGGAATCAACACAAAGTAAGGATCTTGGAGATCTTCATTCAAAATTTTAAAAGCTCAAATCCATCCAATGTAAGTAATTCCGAAACTTATAATGAATTTATGAACATCTTTTCTTGCTTATTAGATCCTTGGCATGTTCTAGGAACACTAACACATATAAGGTCTCTCTATTTTTATGTTACCACATAGACGATCCCGAATCAAGGTTGCCATACAATTATATAATGGACCGTAGTTATAGACAAACACAAACAAAGTACTCATTTTGTTAGCTCTCTATGGACTATTTTAGATTACTAACTTCAGACTTAAATCCTCTTGCGTATGACACTAAGTCTGAAGGTACATGAGTAATCAAGGGTAAACAAGATAATTTACAATATGCGATTTAAATCGAACATTTGATAAATGAATAATGCATATTTTGTTTCATAATAAATAATTCTTTTTACATTACATAAAGCTATAGGGCATATATCCCCATAATCTCCCACTTGAACCAGAGCAAATGGGACGTGTCATGTAATCATAGACCTTCTAAGTGACCTTCAAACAATTTAGCTGACAAAGCCTTTGTAAATAGATCAACCAGGTTCTCTGCGGATGCAATCTTCATGATAGAAATGTCTCCTCTTTGAACTATCTCCTTGATGAGATGATACTTTCTCTCTATATACTTTCCCATTTTCTGACTTCTTGGTTTTTTGGAATTCGCTACTTAACCACGATTATCATAATAAATTATGAGTAGTCTATCCATATCTGGAACAACTTCCACATCTCCCAAGAATATCTAGAGCGTGACTACTTCCTTAGCTGCTTTGCAAGCTGCTACATACTCAACCTCCATAGTAGAGTCAGTAATACAAGATTGCTTTATGATCCTCCATAAAATGGCCCCACCACCTAGGATAAACACTGATTCATATGTTAATTTCTTAGAATCTACATCCATCTGGAAATCAGTATCCGTATATCTCCTAAGAATCATATCCTCACCTAAATTTACAAGCATATGATTTCTCGATCTCTTAAGACACTTGAGATTATATTTCATAGCCACCCAATGATCTAATCCTGGGTTAGACTGAAATATACTGACTACTGTAGGCACTGTATTTTTGCATGTAAGCCCTGATGATGAGTCTCTTACGAAGGCACTCCTCTTTAAGTTTTGGAAGTTTGGGAAACGGACATTGGAAGGAAAGAGTCGGAAATTGATACTTTGTTGGAATTAATTTGCTTGCCTAGCTTCGGTTTTGCTCGTTGGACCTCTATTTTAAAGTTTATCCTCGGCCCAAACCCCATAAGTCACACACCAAGCCCATACATCACCAAACCACACACCAAGCCCACCAAAATAAACCAAACCCACGCCCAAGACCCCTAAAGTCATGCCCATCTCATTCCAAAATAATAAACGCACACATTAAACACATGTTAAAATCAAGACAAATCACCTTCCCAAATTAAAAAAAAATCAAATCAAATCAAATTAAATGATATTCCTTATTAAAAGAGATCAAATCAAATCAAATTAAATCACATCCCTAATTAAGATAGATTTTTCCTTATAGCACACTAATTAAGATATCCCCTTATAATTACACAAATATTCCTTTCCTTCTTGCACAAGGTAATCCCCAACCCTTGCCTATAAAAAGAAGCCTAAACCAACACAATCAAGGCCCTAGCTCATTCACGCAAATCACCCCCTAAAAAACTAAAGCTTTGACGCCCAAGCTCTCCCAAAAACCCTCATCCATTGCCGCAATAAGCAACTCCCAAAATAGCCCCCAAACAGCAGTATATTCATGCCCAAAATAGCCCCCAAATAGCAATATATTCACGCCCAAAACAGCCCTGAACAGCAGTATATTCACGCCCAAAATACCCCCCAAACAGCAGCCCATTCACGCCCAAACAGCCCCTTGAAACAGCATCCCATTCACGCCCAAAACAGCCCCTATTCACCGCAAAATAATTCCCAAACTACACCCGTAAACTACAAAAAACTGCACTGTAAAACACCTCTTAAACCATAAAAAAAAAAAACTGCACTTTAAAATAGCCTTTTATTACCAAAAAAAACTGCACTTTAAAATATCACCAAAAATAGTAAAAACAGTAGGAAAAATAGCAAAAACAGCAGCCAAAACAGCAAAAACAACTGCCTAAAATAGTGAGGCAATGAAGGAAAATAACAAAATAGTGAATCGGAAAAGCCGCGAAGAACCCTTCCGACAACCGCGTCATGAACTTCCAAGAGACGACTTAAGAAGTTAGACCCGAGGGCACCATTTTTATTTATTCTCCTTTATCGTTTATTTATTTTCTTATTTTACATTGCATGAGTATTGTTGATTAGTGTATGTTATAACCATGGGATGAATGAAGTATATGTTATCTCTTGCGGTACATCAGATGGAAACCCGGGCGTAAATTCCATAGCCGAATCCAATTGGACGGTATTGAGGTCTGCACTCGGGATACAATGCCACATAACGCTTGAGAGACACACATATTTCGTTTCATCCAACCTTGTGTTCGAGCATGATTTAGCTATTAGTACGTTATTTATTTTTAATCATGATTTAGTTGTTAGTATGTTATTTATTTAGTCGTTAGTACATTATTTATTTTTAAGCATGATTTAGTCGTTAGTATGTTATTTATTTAGTTGTTAGTATGTTATTTATTTTTAAGTAGGACTTAGTCATTAGTATGTTATTTATTTTTATGCATGATTTATTTATGTTTCATATATGTTAATTTGATGTATTCATGAGATTGCATATTTGCCGTACTTCGACTTACTTTTAAAGCATGCAAACTTAGATATAGGTAGTATGCACACTTAGATGTAGGTTATTCTCGTATATGTAGGTTGTGTAAACTTGGTTAAATTATTGCACAAATCTTTTCATTACAAGTGGCATAAGTAAGAGACCATTCCGAACCCAACGATTTGAGGTCTTTCCTTGCAAGGTGTGAGTGTTGGCGACACCATTATTCTCCGGTTTAGTTACTCCATGGACTATTCTGTACTCCCGACTAGGCCGCTAGCCTAGAACAGCGTCGCCGATTTTTGTGTCCTACAGTCTGGTGACTCCACTAGGGATAGAGAATCTTCCTCGAAATAATGTCTTGTAATGATTGTGATTTTTGCTTTAGTTAACTGTATCTACCGTGGGTTAAAAGGGGTTTAACTAAAGGCATCATCAGAGCTTGGTAATGGTTTGGTGTATTCCTTCATGCACTACCTTTCTATAAGGATAAGCTGTGAAGTCACCTAGATAATCATATACATGTAGCTTACTGTGATGGACTAATTTGGAGGACTTGTTGTTTATTTCTGTCACCAAGGGATAAGAGCCTAAGAGGCTTGGGTATTTAAGAGAGTTCGCTCTCCATCCCTCTAGGAATTTACAACAGGAAATCCATTTGACATTCAGCCACACTTCTTAACTCGTTGGCACGTACCTTAGCATATACAAAAGGTGCGCTCATTTAGTCTATTGAACCCTTGAGTGGGGAGTCCCACTTGTGGGCAATCCTTCGTCAACGAGAGCCTTTGTTGGTACCCCTATAAACCCGCACATGAACTGTAGTTGTAGGACTAGTAGAAACTATCCCGGTATGCTTACGTTTAGGACCGTCATCGTTTGGATTCAGTTGGAATTTTTGTCATGAGGTATGTGCTTATTAGGCAATTTAAATTGGGATAAGCCCGTGCTTTATGGCAATTGGGACAAAAGCTTCTAAAATGCCGAGGGGCCATTTTCTGTTTAGGCCCCGTATCATTCAAAGTTATTTAGTCATGATATCGTAAAAGTATAAACCTGTTGGGCCTTTTCAATTGGGACAAGTTTGCACCTCGTAATAGTATGATTGAATGCTTTAAATGATAATGGGTTGACTTACATATTCCATACATAGCACGCATACATGCTAACTTGTAGTTTTAAAAGACATCATAGATACCCGTTGGGTTAGAAAAGAGTGCAGACTCATCAAAAGGCCGTCAGTGAACATGATTGAATTAGAGAACGAGGTATCCCGTATAGATCAGTTGGAAAATAGTGTCACTAAGGTTACCGAGCAACTGCATGCTTTGACTATTTCTATTGCTAATATCGCAATGCCCGTGCTGGGGGAAGCTCTGAGGATGAGAGGCGTGAGAACCCTTCAAATAGACAGAGTGATGATATCCCTGTGTTCGATGATGATATGGCTGAGTATACCGCGGGAAGGGTAGTCGGGTCTCAGGCAGAACTACAGAAACTGCGAGATCAAATAGAGTTAGTTACCCGCAAGATGAAGGGTAACCATGATGATTTACTGGACTACGAGGTAATAACATTTAAGGAATAGTTGCCAACTCAGTTCAAGATTCCTGACATGGCTAATTTCAACAGAAACGGGGACCCGGGAGTCTATCACCGACAGTATGTTTCTGTAATGAGCTTTGTGGGTCTGTCGAAACTTCAGGTCTAGAAGATGTTTGGGATGTCACTTGAGGGGGCCCTGTAGTATGGTACCATGGCCTAGAGAGGAAGGTCAGAGATGGCTGGAGGGCACTGGCAGAAGCCTTTCTGAATCAGTATGTCACGGACTTGGAGATCGACTTGCCACTTCCCGACTTAGAGAATACAAAGCAGAAGCCGAAAGAAAACTTCAGGGACTATGTAGAACGCTGGAGAAGCCAGCTTCTAAAAATGCAGACTCGGTCTTCGGAGAATGACCAGATTAAGATGATTATCAAGGGTACTGAGCCCTCTATATATGGCAAGCTGAGGAGGATGACCTCCATGATTATGGATTTTCGACAATTGAGGGAGACTATCATGGACATTGAGGAAGAAGAAGCTTAGAATATGAAGTTCTATGGCATGAACAATAGGACTGTCGGAGGACCATCAGGTGCCAAGCCTGTTACTACTGAGGTTACTGCCATCAATTACCGGTGTTTCTCTAACCTGGGTAGACCTTTGTCCAAGGTACTTGAGAAGTTGGCAAGGCAAGGACTCCTAAAACCCTTAGAGTCTAAACCGCTTCTAAATCCTCCCCCACCATACCTCAACATGAACCGTTACTGTCACTTCCACCAACAACATGGTCATGACACCGACGGCTGTGCCCTCCTCCAACATGAAATCCAAGACCACATAGACTCCGATAAAATACCCGACCCTAAAAAAGAACAACCCAACACACACCGGAACCCCCTACAAACTATCACTTCGTACCACCACCTACCTATATGATTTGCTCTGACTTACCAGAAATATTTGTCCTACGAACCCTTGACCACTAAGCCTTTTGCCTAGGAATATAGGATAGTAGCAGTGAGGATGTAACAGAGCAGGGAAAGCATTTCAAGGGGGACTTCTCAGGCAGTAATGAAGATGAAGTGAAAGGAATGACCCGCAGCGGGGGTTTCTACAATGATACTGTAGAAAAGGGCAAGAAAGTGTTGGCAGATGGCCGAGAAGTAGCAGAAAATGGGGTTAATGCCGAAGAAGATGTAGTGCTACGTCAGCTGAGAAGACGCGAGCACATCTAAGCATTTGGGAGTTGCTGTGTGCATCACAGGAGCACTAGCGGGCCATGGTTGAGGCCTTGAGTAAGATAAGGGTGCCGGAGGATGCCAACCTCGCGATGTTTGTGGGATCAGTACAGAAAGAAGTTACGCAGGTGATAACCTTTTCCGAGGAAGAACTCCCTGTTGGACAAAATGACCCATAGCGTCACTATTTGCACAAATCATTGTGTTGTTGTAGCAAATTAACTATGTGACAAGGAAATTGCACTCTCATCATTTGTGATTAGATCACCATAGATATAAATGAAGAGAGGTCCCTATGATTAGTTCTTGGACTGAGAATGATATGAGACAGTATCAGTCCCCGAAGGATTAATCATTAAATATCCCTAGCCGGAGTATTATCGAGACTGGACATCGATAATGCGGAATAGGCTAGTATTGCACTTGTGTGCGTTGTGAGGGCA
This sequence comes from Zanthoxylum bungeanum, assembly GCA_019454045.1. Taxonomy (NCBI): domain Eukaryota; kingdom Viridiplantae; phylum Streptophyta; class Magnoliopsida; order Sapindales; family Rutaceae; genus Zanthoxylum; species Zanthoxylum bungeanum. The sequence continues at coordinate 2,391 of SKCR01023061.1, read as the reverse complement.
CACCGACATAGTTCTCATATATATAAGTATAGGATACTTATGCAAGTGCGATAGGAGGTCGTGTTTCACCGATGGTACGGGAAACAGCTTCGCTCTGGATAGACCCCTCGGAATCCCATTGGTATTATGACTATGTGTCTATGGGAGACCGAAATCAAGGTAGGTGTGTATAGTCTTAACCTGAGACTTACATCGCTAATACTTACGATAATCGATAGACTTTGGTCTTGGTGGTATATGGCTTTAACCGGTTCTGCGTACACCACTTCTGGGTTTATCAGAGAGTCATACTATATTGGGTGTGATGTCAAGATGGAAGTATCACTTCAGTCATAGTGGAGATGATGTCACGCAGGATACGGTACTAGTGCTCTTAAGTGTTGCGCAACCAATCGGGATATTGTGACCAGGTCATGAATATCCGATTATAGAGACTATGTTACTAGACATCCGATATGTGCTTCGGACGGGGTAGACACTTATCCAGCCCCAACCCTAGCACGTGACTATCTGATACTGGGCCGATACACACAATACATTGGTATACTACGCTTGATACAGATCTTAATATTCTTAAATGGATATGTCCGGAGAATTGGGTAGACTTGGTGCTTTGCTAGGAGTCGACCTTGTCTCGTAAATCGGTAGAACGTAGTACTTGGTACGTATGTGATTCGGATACTCCGACGACCGTATTTACTGGCAACTTATCCGGGGATCTCATGGGTCGCTTCCCGATAATCCACCGATGACGCATAACTTGCACTCTTGAATAATCTGGATTATTTAGGAGAGAGAGAAAATTAATCTAGGATTAATTACGGAGATATTTTATCTAGGATAAAATATCATCTAGAGAGAGATAACGATTATTTGGAATTAATCGGTAAATTAATATATTCGATATATTAAACGAAATTAGATTTCGACGTGGAATTAAAATTAGATTTTAATTCGGGCGAACGAATTAATTTAGAATTAATTCGTTAGCGATGTGAATAGTGAATTCGCTAGGCGTAATCATTTATTACGACGCGACGGAAAAATCATTAATTTGGAATTAGCGAACCCGAGCCCGAGTGTGATTGCGAGTGCATTCGTATTTCGAATTCGATTGCGGCATCACAAGTCGCATCAAGCGTCAAATCATTAGTCGCATCAAGCATCAAATCACTTGTCACTTTGAGTGATGTGACTTGACAACATGTCACTTTAATAAAGTGACTTGATGTGAATAGTGATGGACTTGACATAAAGTGTAAATGCATTTTGGAGGGAAAACTTTTTGTTTTTGGCTCCAAAATTCATTTAATTTATTGGATAAAATTAAATGGAAATTGATTATTATTTGGGAAAATATATAATCAAAAGCTTTTACAACTTTTGCACAAGTCAACACACATCTTTCTCTCCATTTCTCTCTCCATAGCTCACGCCCAAACTGCAATAGTGGACTGGTTTTGAACCAGAAATGGCATGAACAAGGGAAGCCAAGAGTTTGGTTTTCATGGTGAAAATCCAAGTGCTAGCACACTTACGAGACTTGCGAAGGTGGTAGGGAGGTTCACCCATGAGGCGGGACCCATTCGACGAAGTTTGGAGCTTTGAAATGAGAACCGAAACTGTCCAAACTAGTGAAGTGAACTGCTGCAGTGGCGCCACCAGAACAGTGAGCTTTGCGGCTTCAATCGTCTTCAAATCACTCAAAAACACCGACCGATGTAAGTATTCCGCTATCTTCGTTGGTTGTATTCACGCATTATTTCATGTCTTGTTTGATCTTGGGACCTAGATAATGAATAACAATGGCATCAAGAGCTATAGGTTCAAGCACGAAATTGTAGGGCTTAATATTTGGGTAAATGTTTGTTGAGCATGATTTGAATAAATTGATTGTTTAAGTATGCTTATAACATGTCTAATTGCATTTTGGTTGGACCAATTTGTTGAAAATTGATTTGGAATAATTTTCCCAATTTTTGTCACTTGGCCGAATGTGTTGGTGATTTTGAATCCTTGGAATTTTTTGTTTTTGATTCATTAGATGAATTGGAATCATAATGTTTGATGTTAATTTGAGGTCAATTGGATTGGATTTCGAATTGGACAAAAACCCCAAAAATTCTATGTTGGCCGAATGGTTTGATTGCCCTAATGTCTTGGTATTTTGATTTTGTGACATTGGATGTGTATGAAATCAAATTGGATGGTGATTTGATGTCGATTGTGGGTTCGATTGGATCGAAACCGAATCGAACACAAAATCCCTCATTTGGCCGAGAGCATTAAAAGCATGTAATGGGTTTGATTTTTCAATTTGTGTGTTGGACATATAATAAGGAATTGAGTATGATAATTGGACTAATTTAGTGTTTTGGAAATGTTGATTTA
>SKCR01023060.1:0-20292 GCA_019454045.1 Zanthoxylum bungeanum | reverse complement strand
TGTGATATGTTTGGATGTCAATTGTATTATTATTCCTTTTTACTCATAAAAAATCTATATGATATATATATAAGTTAGATATTTTTGAGTCTTTTCATTGCGTCATGTGTAGGGATGACAATTTCACCCACAAACTCGCAAAACCCCACCCGCAATGAGTATGATTTGGTAAATATGTAAGCGGGTTTGGTAATTTAAAACAAAACTCGTTGTGGGTTTGATGCGGGTTTGGTAATTAAGCAAAACCAGCAGATACCCATTGCAGGTATCTGTTGGCCGTAAGTAGGGGTGGGCGCAGTTCGGTTTGGTTCGGTTTTTGCTAAAAATCGAACCAAACCATAATTTACGGTTCGGATTTTTTACCTCTCAAACCAAACCATTAAATAACGGATTGGTTCTGATTGAAAATTTTTTAAACCAGCAGTTTACGGATTGATTCGGTTCGGTTTACGGATTATTATATTTAAAACAAATTTTCATCCACTTAAGTGAAGACAAAAAAAAAAAAAAATAGTCTATCAAACAAATAGTATGAAGTGCTAGGGTGTAAGCTGTGACTCCAGGAAATACATGCACTACATAAAGAATTGAAAAATGAGGTACAAATAATTATTGTATTTTTTAAAAATTACCTCGAATAATGATGTTACAATCATTCTAATTAAGAGACAAATCCAACATCTTACTTTCAAGAATAATGATGCTACCATAAAACAACAAAATTTAAGAATAAAAGTATTAACAAATAAATTGAAGAATAAAAGTATTAACAAATAAATATATTAACAAAAAATTAAGAATAAAAGTATTAACATACTAATAAAAAGAAAACATAGAATAAAATTAAAAGAAAAATACAAATACAAATACAAATTTTTTTTATAAAAATATATAATTTTTTAATTATAACGGTTCGGTTCGGTTTAACAGGTGCGGTTCGGATTAGCTCCTGAAACGAACCGTAAATCGTTTGGGGTGAGCCAATTCGAACCGCAAACCGAACCGTTAGAAAAAAAACCGTAAATTCGATTCGGTTTGGTTCGGTTTGCGGTTTGGTTCGGTTCGGTCGGTTTTTTTTGCCCACCCCTAGCCGTAAGTTTAAATTTTTTTTTTATATCTTTATGGCAAAAAAATCTCTCATATAAAATGACTCACTAACTTACAATTTTTAATTGCTATCTCTTAATATTTTTGAATTATTTTTTGTCATGGTTCAATAATTTTGATGATATGAATTTAACGTAATGAAGGATATTCAGCTAGTGATTCATGGATGTAATTGTGATAATATGAATTTGACATCGTGTTATAAATATTTTAAACTTTTATTTATGTGTCATAATTTACAAACTGTCAAATATATTTTTTTGTATGTTATGAAAAAGTATCAATGTTTAATTAAAAAGATTGTATTATTAAGAGAGTAAGGGAATTCAATATTTTAAAAATCTGTTGGATACCAGTGCGGGTTTGATAATTTATTTTTATATGCGGGTGCAGGTTTGATAATGAAAATTAAAATCTGCAGCGGATATGGTGCGGGTTTGGTAATTTATTTACATATGCGGGTGCGGGTTTGGTAATGGCAACCCGTACCAAACCCTACCCACTCCCATCTCTGGTCATGTGTCAATTTCATATTAAAGTTATAAAATTAAATTAATAAATTTATTAAATAAAAATACATATGTTAGATAATGAAAGAAAATCTTGAATTCACTCTATATTATTTATAATGGTCTAGGCCTTTATATAGGTTACATAGAAAATGAATCTGATAATTATGTACAATAATAATGAATTTATGAAATCTTCATATAATATGGAAATATAATAAAATCAAAAATCCTAAGGATATTATGAATTCTATCTTTGAGATTGATTTCATAATATAGGGATATTATTTCCTTAATATTGTTTCCATAATAATATTTCCTTTATATCCCCTCAAACTTAAGCTGGTAAAGAAGGAACAAGCTTGAGGTTGCATCTTGAAATCAGAGATCGGAGTCCTGAAATTAGAAATCTTGAAACTTAGAGGTTGGAAACTTTGAGATAAGTGATGAGCTTTAACCTACGAAGTCCGAAGGGGGGATCCGAAGCCCAAGAAAGAGCTTTAACCTACGAAGCCTAAAGGGGGAACCGAAGCCTAAGAGAGAGCCAAAGCCTGAGAGGGCGTGAAATCTCGAGAGAGGTGCCAAAGCCTGAGAGAGCCGAAGCCCGAGAGAGCCGAAGCCCAAAGGGGGAGGGGGTTGTCCAGGTTGTTGTAGGTCGCGTACTTGATGTTAAACGACTGTTTATGGTTGGTGTTTGTTGCTGTTACGCATTTGAGATTTTGTAACAAGGTAGAAATATTATTTGGGAGTTTGGTTGTGTTAGAGAGTTATTATGATAAATTATTAAGTGTGAAAACTTAGTAAATGAAGGAGAAAGCTTCGTCCAAGAACAATTGAAATAGAGGCTGTTTTCTTTGTATTGGGTTAAGAGTTTAAGGAAGTTAAACGGTGATTGGAAAGTAAAAATATGTGGTTATTAACCATTTGTTATCTATGATTGCCTTAGGCCGATTTTTAGAAGGAAAGTATATTGAATTAATTAAATCTGTAGTGATTAATAAAAACATATTGTGTGCGTTTTCAATATATGATGTATTTTTTTCCTTATTTTCTTTAATGATCAAGTCAAGAATCTCACTTATTCTTATCTCATTATAGATCGACAGCTTGAGCAACCACCCACCTCTCAGTAATCTTCCGCAACTTGTCACTGTGAGTAGATGCCTTATTTTTATATTTTCTTGACTTATAATTTAAAAAGTTTTAAGTTTTGAGCTTTAAATTGTTAAAAGAATATGCATAATGATTAAATGTTTACGTCTCAATGCTTGTTAAATGTTTTTCACGATTTCTGAATTATTGTGGACGCTGGATTTCGCTTGAGGTCCACAATCGAGAATTTATAGGGAGATGGCACTAGCGATCTTGCAAAACTGAGGTAAAGTGAGCGGGAGTACTTCCCACCGGTGTGGTGAGTGCCGGGGGCACTCCGATGCTCAAGTCAGTAGTGAAGACGAGCTGTAAATAATGGAGGAGCAAAGTTCAGCGTGAGGGCTATAGGTTAGCGGTTATGAGAGCTCTGGTGACAGAGAGTTATGCTGTGTGATGTTGGATGATCTCTTTATGCATTGGCTCTTCTCTTTTATAGGCACTCTGATGTGGGGTCTCTCTTCGGCCCGTCAGAGTCATTGTAACTGGCGACTTAATGGATGGTTTATGTCTGGTAACTGATGACTTTATGATTGTTGTTTATCTCTAGAAACTGTCGACTTTATGATGATGTTTAAGAGTTTAGGTTTTCTCTTGATGACAATGGGCTTGGGCCCATGAGGCCTCTTGGTTTGATATTTTGCTTTTGGGCCGGACTCACTAACGGGCTTCGGGCTTGGTGGTTGGCCCTGGGGTAAAATGTCGAATTTACCCTTGGGCCCAAATTTGGTACGTACAGTTTGTCTCATACTCTTTAAGTCAATGAGTCATTGGCTTGGAGAGTATTTGACACGCGTGTCGAGACTATAGGATGAAGGTGTACCTGAGCGTCGATGCTGCCTATTGATTGAACCAAACGAATGTCAAGTTATGAACTTGACTCTACATGATCCATCGTGGATGTGTCCAGTCGAATGAGCTAGATGAAGGTCAGGATCATGAACTTGAATTTACAAGAGCCATTGAGGAAATACCCAGTTGACTGAATCAGATGAATGTCAAGATATATGTCATACGACATGTGTAATATATGTCTACAACTTGACTCGACATGAGTCCATGAGGGATGTCCCCGGTCGACTGAAGCAGATGAAGGTTCATGAGTTACTTTCACTCGACATGCCGTATGGACTGTAGGAAGTCTATGTCTTCATTTGACTTGACATGAGTCCATAGGGATGTCCTCGGTCGACTGAACCAGATGAAGGTTCATGAGTTACTTTCACTCGACATGCCGTATGGACTGTAGGAAGTCCATGTCTTCATTTGACTCGACATGAGTCCATAAAGGATGTCCCCGGTCGACTGAACCAGATGAATGTTCAGGAGTTACTTTCACTCGACATGCCATATGGACTGTAGGAAGTCTATGTCTTCATTTTTCTCGACATGAGTCTATGGGGGATGTCCCCGGTCGACTGAACCAGATGAAGGTTCAAGAGTTACTTTCACTCGACATGCCGTATGGAGTGTAGAGAGTTTATGTCTTCATTTGACTCGACATGAGTTCATGGAGGATGTCCCCGGTCGACTGAACCAGATGAAGGTTCATGAGATACTCTTTCACTCGACATGCCGTATGGACTATAGGAAGTCTATGTCTTCATTTGACTCGACATGAGTCCATGGGGGATGTCCCCAGTCGACTGAACCAGATGAAGGTCAGGATAAACCCCATACTACGGGTCGAAGAACCAGTGGAGTCTTCAATGTCGTTTGGACCAGATGAAGGTCTATGAAAGTCTTCACTCTACAGACCTGACGAAGGTCCAAGAGTCTTTCCTTATCATACTACTAGACCTGGTGAAGGTCTATGAAGGTCATCACACATTCTCCTGATGAGGGTCCATGTGACTACGGTCGTATGGACCTGTCGAATGGACTTGATAAAAGTCCAAGAAGGTCATCACTTCTCACTCTGCTAGACCTGAAGAAGGTCAATGAGGGTTCTCATTCCTCATTCTACAAGACTTGACAAAGGTCAATGAGGGTATAATTCCTCATTCTACAAGACCCGACAAAAGTCAATGAGGGTATAATTCCTCATTCTACAAGACCCGAAAAAAGTCAATGGCGGTATAATTCCTCATTCTACATGACTTGTAGTCTGAGACCATGTCGTCTGAAGACCATGAGACTACGGTCGAATGAACCTGATGAAGGTCCATGAGGGTTCTCATTCCTCATTCTACAAGACCTGACAAAGGTCAATGAGGGTATAATTCCTCATTCTACAGGACTTGTAGTCTGAGACCATATCGCCTGAAGACCATGAGACTACGATCGAATGAACCTGATGAAGGTCTATGAGGGTTCTCATTCCTCATTCTACAAGACCTGACAAAGGTCAATGGGGATATAATTCCTCATTCTACAAGACCTGACAAAGGTCAATGAGGGTATAATTCCTCATTATACATGACTTGTAGTATGAGACCATGTCACCTGAAGACCATGAGACTACGGTCGAATGAACCTGATAAAGGTCTATGAGGGTTCTCATTCCTCATTCTACAAGACATGACAGAGGTCAATGGGGGTCTTCATTCCTCATTCTACAATCCTCATTCTACAAGACCTGATAAAGGTTAGTGAGGGTTTTCATTCCTCATTCTACAAGACCATATATGTAGTGTCGAATGAGATCTTTAACGAGCGCCAAGCTTCACATGGTAGTGTCGACTGAGATTCTTAACAAGTGCCAAGCTTCACACGTGTAGTGTCGAATGAGATCCTTAACAAGTGCCAAGCTTCACACGTGTAGTGTCGAATGAGATCCTTAACAAGTGTCAAACTTCACACGTGTAGTGTCAAATGGGATATCTTCCTCATGCTGAGTCTTCATACATGTAGTGTCGAATGGGATATCCTTGCCAAGTCTGGTAATGTCGACTGGGATATTATCACCCCATACATGTAGTGTCGAGTGAGATATCCTAATACCAATTCTCCAACATGTAGTGTCGAGTGGGATACTGAACAAGTGCCAAGCCACATATTGTATTATCGACTGAGACACCTGTTGACGGCGGATTTTGGTCTCAGGGTAATATGGGAATATCACCTCCGAGGTAATCCTCCTTCAATAGTGAATTTGTTTGGTTATGGGGGACCAAAAGTAAATTTAGTGAGAGACAGATGAACACACCAATCGACAAAGGGATTTAACGTGGTTCGGTGGATTTTGGATCCGACCTACGTCCACGGACAAGAACAAGATGGTACTTTTTATTACTCCAATACGCTTCTCAGATCTTTTGTGTTTACAAGTCAGAGCTTGATGATTCTGATCACTAATTTTTTGATGCCTTTTACACTTACTCTGCCCTCCTATTTATAATAGTGTAGAAATCAGATTCCTTCTCCTACAAGAATTTCCTAGTTGAAACAATTTCATTTTCCCATAAGGATTCCTAGTCAAAACCATTCCCTTTTCCCATAAGGATTCCTAATCAAAACTACATTTACTTTCTTTATCCTACTAGGACTCTGACCCACCAGTTTACCCCATGAAGGTAGGATAACTTATCATCTTATCCGAGAAAATAGGATGCATTATCTTCATGAGCACGCCTCACCATGTGCTCGGTCTTCATGAGGTCGGTCATGATGGTCCTTTGAGCTGAGAATGTTGTTGTCGACCTGATAGTGCCCGGTCATCCGATCTCAAGTGGTCGGTCACCTATCATCAAGTGCTCGGTCTCTTACTGTATAGTGGCCGGGTCGGTTTTAATGATCTCGCCCAAGAAGGGAATTACCCTTTTTACCCCTGCCGTACTCTTTAAATAACATAGGTCCGGAAAACACCATCAACATTTGTCCCCTAGTTCTCGGTAACAACGAGTTTGCGAGTTGATGCCGGGAACTATAAAAAAGATGGTGTGCCGATGAATCCGTCGGTGGTCACTCCAGGAACCGCAGAGAAATTGCATTCGCCATCAACTAAGTCTTCTGTTTATATCTTCATATCCTCGGTTATTGGAGATGCTGACCCTATTCAGAACGATTCTCCACCTCAAAGCAAATTGCTTACTTGGGTCGTTCCATCAGGAGATGAAGTTCCTCTTGTTGTCCAAACTAAAAATGACTCCTCCTCTGTAATATCTGTACCAGAGATTTGGAGGTCCTGACCCCTGACTGATCCAATCTCGATTGTGAGGAGAAAATTTTGCCTCTGAGCTAACGATGATGTGCTCGGCGGCATGTGATCATGTCTCGAGATGTGAGAGATGCTCGGACCTGGGGGAATGTTACGTCCCCAGTCCAAATGAGCTGTCTCGGTGGGACGTAACCCGACCCCGAGCCGAGTGAAAGACTTGGGTTCTGGGGGAATGTTACCTCCCCAAACCAAATGAGTTGTCTCGGTGGGATGTAACCCGACCCCGAGCTGAGTGAAAGACTTGGGTTCTGGGGGAATGTTACCTCCCCAAACCAAAAGAGTTGTCTCGGTGGGACGTAACCCGACCCCGAGCTGAATAACCAAGTGGCCTCGGCGGAACGAAATCCAGCCCCGAGCCGATTAACAAGTGGCCTCGGCGGAACGAATCCAGCCCCGAGCCGATTAACAAGTGGCCTCGGCGGAACGAATCCAGCCCCGAGCCGATGAATCTTTGGGACTTGTATAGAAGGGAAGTGAATCAACCTTTTGAAGTCCTGCCTAATCCGGCATGGGCGTCCCTCTGTCAGACCGGCGAAAAATAAAAAACAAGATTCTGGAAAATAAAATCAACAGCCGGGGGTGACTTAGCACCTATCCCATGAAGAAACTTTTTTTGCAAAAAAAAAATAACAACATGGATGCCTCAAAACAGCGTCCTGCCCGAGGTCTCCAAAACATAATTCTGAATCTTTCAATTCAGTGTCCCGGCGAACCAGGATTCGGATCAGAAGAGCGTTTGAATGGTAAGGGCACATCCTCTACACGTTGGTTCACTGGGGAGCCTGTGTATTGTATGAGGGCTCCTCCTTACCACGCTGGAGCAGGCACACGCCACAGGGGCATAACGCATCCCCGTGCTGTGTCTCTCACAGATCCGGATGATGAATGGATCAAAAGAGTGTCCGAGATACTAAGGGTATATTCCTCCTTAGGTCCGGTATCACTGGAGTTAGCAATCGTCACGGGGGTGTCATCATCCCCCGTGCTATGCTTTCCCACGGATCCATTACATCGGGTAAGTGAGGATCAAAAGAGTGTTCGACACATTAAGGGCATGTCCTCCTTATGTTCGGTAACACTGGAGTAAGCAATCGTCACGGGGGTATCATCCCTCCATGTGCTATGCTTCTCACGGATCCTATGCATCGAGTATGCCCCTGAGGACCCGAGCCAAGAGAGATACTTGGTTCTATGGGAATGTCCCGTCCCCAGACCGATGAGCATGACTCGGTGGGACGTAACCCGACCTCGAGCTGAAAGAGGTACTTGGCTCTGGGGGAATGTCCCGTCCCCAGACCAATGAGCATGACTCGGTGGGACGTAACCCGACCCCGAGCTGAAAGAGGTACTTGGCTCTGGGGGAATGTCCCGTCCCCAGACCAATGAGCATGACTCGGTGGGACGTAACCCAACCCCGAGCCGAATAACTGAGTGGCCTGGCGGAACAAAGTCCATCCCCGAGCCGAATAACTGAGTGGCCTTGGCGGAACAAAGTCCATCCCCGAGCCGATCGGGTCTTAGTGCTTGGTCGTTTCTTTTTGTATTAGGCGCTGAGTTTGTCCCCGATTTTTTTTTTTTGAGTAAGTCTTTCTATTTATGTTTTAAGAAAGTGGACGAGAGCCTTTTTGAGAAGAGAAAGTTTTTTTATTCATGTTTCGGGGACAAACTGCCTTTTTTTTAGTTGATTTGGCGGCCACGTGCTCTTTGTCTGGCTGTCATGACCTCATGATCAATGTATTTGTTCAGATACCCGTTTCGTGCTAGATCTTCCATCTGTTCTCGCAGATCTTTACATCTGTCTGTTGTATGTCCTTTGGAGTTGTGGTGTACGCAATAAGCTTTTTGGTTCCTTTTGTCCGGGGGGAATCTCCTTTGGTCGGGTTCTACTAAGAGGCCTTTCCCCTGGATCTCCATGACAATTTGTCCCAGTAGTTTCTTTAGGGGAATGTACGCATCTTCCCCGACCACATGGTTTACTTGGGTCGGCGCCCTTCTCTCTTGGTTATCTCGGTGCAGTGGTTTGAACTCCTTGTGCTTCGGAGGTGGTCTTCTGGATTCTCTTTCTACATGGCGGGGGGCGCCCTCTCTCGTGGTCCTTTCTCTGATGGTGTTCCCTTTTCGGGATACTTTCTCTTCTTTCTCTAACAAAATGAATTTTCGGGCCACCTCTAGGGCGGTTGCGTAGTCCGGGGTGTCTTGGATCCTTAGGTGGGTCCATAGCCTCCCGACTTTCAAGGCTCCCTTCAAGCTTTCCAGGGCCTCGGGGATTCATACCCTCCGACTTCGAGTACCATATTGTGGTATCTTTCAATGAATATCTTCAAAGGTTCATCGTCTCCTTGTTTCATAAGCCTTAGTTCTCCAATTGTCTTTCTGGGGACACAAGCCCCCTTGAAGTGTCGTATGAATGACTTTCTGAGTTGTGCGAAGCTGCTGATGCTCATTGGGGCTAGGCTTCTATACCATAGAATGGCCAGTCCGGCCAGAGTTAGGGGGAACACTTTGCAGATGGCGTCCCCTGTTACCCCTTGCACCTCCATTAGTAGGACGAAACCTTCAATGTGGGTTTTGGGATCGGTATGGCCCTTGTATGGTGTCATGGTCGGCATGCTGAATCTTTTTGGGAATTTCTCTGATTTTATTTCTTCTGTGAGGGGGGACTCATCTTTGCCGTCCTGGACATCCCCTCTGTTTGCATTGGGGTATACTCCCCATTTGACCAGCTCCTCCCGTAACCAAGATTTCATGCTGCTGTCTTTGGTTCCATGCCGCCCCCCGTGGTTTCTTTTCTTTCTGCTATCTCGGGAATGGTGCTTCTTGGGGTCGGTATCTTCTCGTACTTTTTCATTATATTCTTTTCCTCTTCTCCGGGGTTGTGAGGGCTATCGTAGGAGGAGTCTGGTGACGATTTGTCATCTTCTCCCTCCCATGTGTTCTCGGTATGGGAATCTCTCTGCACTACCACGGATCTCACCCTGTAGGGTTCCCTCCTCCGGGGTCTGTCGTCTTCACTTGTATCGACAATTCTTTTTCCTTCTGCTATGTCGTTCCTTCGTCGGCTAGTCCCGGCCTCGAATTTTCCATTGTGTGCTCCTTCTATCCTTTCCAACCGGTCTACTATGGTTTTTAGCAGAGTTTGGCTTTCCTCCCTTTCTTTCCTAAGGTTCTCCTCAATCTTCTCCATCCAATCTGCAGCCGAGCTCCCTGATGGTTGGTGGTTTCCGTCTTCCGCCATTGTCTCACTACGCGAGTTGCTTTTTGTTGAGTTCCCCACAGACGGCGCCAACTGTTGACGGCGGATTTTGGTCTCAGGGTAATATGGGAATATCACCTCCGAGGTAATCCTCCTTCAATAGTGAATTTGTTTGGTTATGGGGGACCAAAAGTAAATTTAGCGAGAGACAGATGAACACACCAATCGACAAAGGGATTTAACGTGGTTCGGTGGATTTTGGATCCGACCTACGTCCACGGACAAGAACAGGATGGTACTTTTTATTACTCCAATACGCTTCTCAGATCTTTTGTGTTTACAAGTCAGAGCTTGATGATTCTGATCACTAATTTTTTGATGCCTTTTACACTTACTCTGCCCTCCTATTTATAATAGTGTAGAAATCAGATTCCTTCTCCTACAAGAATTTCCTAGTTGAAACAATTTCATTTTCCCATAAGGATTCCTAGTCAAAACCATTCCCTTTTCCCATAAGGATTCCTAATAAAAACTACATTTACTTTCTTTATCCTACTAGGACTCTGACCCACCAGTTTACCCATGAAGGTAGGATAACTTATCATCTTATCCGAGAAAATAGGATGCCCTATCTTCCTGAGCACGCCTCACCATGTGCTCGGTCTTCATGAGGTCGGTCATGATGGTCCTTTGAGCTGAGAATGTTGTTGTCGACCTGATAGTGCCCGGTCATCCGATCTCAAGTGGTCGGTCACCTATCATCAAGTGCTCGGTCTCTTACTGTATAGTGGCCGGGTCGGTTTTAATGATCTCGTCCAAGTAGGGAATTACCCTTTTTACCCATGTCGTACTCTTTAAATAACATAGGTCCGGAAAACACCATCAACAACACCAATAACAATTACCAAGCTATATGTTGTAATGTTGACTGGGACATCCATAACAATTATCAAACTATATATTGTAATGTCGACTGGGACACCCATAACAAGTCCCAAACTATAAATTGTAATGTCAACTATAAAAAGTGCAAGCCATACCTGGTAATGTCGTCTGGGATGTCCACGACAAGTCTTCATTAGAGTATAGTCCATTTTGACATCCTCCTCACGCCTAGCCTCCAAACATGTATTGTCGACTAGGATATCCACACAAAATCTTCATTCAGGTATTGTCGACTGAGACATCTTCCTCATGCCAAGTATATATCTTCATCATATGGGGTGAATGGTAGGAAAATGGTTCCACTGAAGGAACGTGCCTTGTTCCTGATGAGGGTCCATGAGACTATGGTCGAATGGAGTCTAGAGTCGATGGCAATCCATTCATGTAATGTGAAGAATATAATCATCTTCTCATTTCACCTGAAAGAGACGACTATCTAACCATGTAGTATGAAGTTGAAGGCAATCTATGCATGTCATATGGAGGAGATGAAAATCCTTTCAGTCGTCTGAATGTGGTGAGTCCTTCAATGTCGTATGGAAATGATAACAATTCTTTTATGTAGCCAGATGGCCATCCAACTTATCGTATGGAGAATATGATAATCTTTCCATGTAGTCTGGAGTGGATGACATTACTAGAGAATACTTCTTAGTCGGTTGGGTATGCTGGAAGAATATGAGGGTATTCTCATGTCGAATAGAAGAAGTATATCGATTGGGTCTGATGATTTTTTATGTGGTCGATTGGAGCAAATGGGTTTCTCCCTAAGTTGTAGTATTGTGAAGGTCATTTTCTTTTAAAGTTACCAATGAATACTTGTTTGGGAAGCTATGATGTCCTCAAAGCAACAATAGGTGGCTTCTGGCCTTTTTTTTGTCTAATTACATCAGGTGATATCTTATTGAGAAGTATTACTAGCACATCATTTATTATGTCGCTTGGGAGGATTCAAAATTCTTTCATTGTCATGGTTGGTGGAGCTTCCTCTCTTATTGTTCCTCTTATCTTCCTCCCACCTAATCTCAATGTGGGCTCGAGTCATGGCTTGATCCATAGTGTAACATCAAAATTTAGTGAGCTTTTTGTAGAGTTTACTTTCTGAAAGTAATCCATTTCTGAATGCTTCCACTGCAGTAGGCTGATAGAGATTTGGGATTGTTATACTCTCTTTATTGAAGCGAACCACGTAGCTTCGCAATGACTCCCCTCTCCATTGTTGGATGGCATTAAGGTCATTGGTGGTCTTCTCAAGCTTGCAATAACTTGCGAAATGCTCCACAAATTTGTCTGCTAGCTGCTGGTAAGACTCGACGGATCTGTACGGGAGATTGATAAACCAGGTGAGGGCATGACCAGCTAATGTTTCTCCAAATCCTCTGCACATACCAGCTAATGTTTCTCCAGGGTCGAGGGCCCACTGCATCATTTTGGGGATGCGTCCCCGGGCCGAGGCCCATTTTGTCAGCGGTATTGGGATGCGTCCCAGGGTCGAGGCCCCCGTTGTCGGTTGCAGTTCCGGGATGCGTCCCAGGGTCGAGGGCCCACTACATCATCATCACAATTCACATTCGGTGGTTCGGGAACAAAGCCCAGAGGTCGAGGCACCTCGCCATCATATCAATTCAGTTCGAAGCATCAGGTAAGTCATGTGGCAGCTGACGAGCCAGGTAAGTAAAAATACATTGCACGTACTTTGATAAAATTGTCACTGTCACACACTGCACAAGTCCCATCAAAGTGTGGGCGACTGTAGGCATTGCATTTTTGCATATCAGCCCAATGATGAGCCTCGACTGGAGGCACTACTTTTTTAGTTGCGGAAGTTGCGGAAAGCGGTCGTCGGAAGGGAATGGTCAATAATTGACATTTTTGTTGGATTTGGTTCGCTTGTTCAAGTTTCGGGTTCGCTCGTTCGGTCTCGGTTTCAAATTATCCTCACGCCCACTTCACCCAATTTGATAAACAAACCCAAATATCCATGCTACCCCCACGCCCATCTCTCATTTACAAAACACAAAATGCCATTCAATAAAAAGCTAAATTCCACCTCTTTTTCTTTGCCACCCACGTGAAAGCCACCCATTTCTCCATAAACACCAAATCACAAACACAAAATAGCAAAACCAACCCATGCAACCACTGCCCATGCCACATATCTCTTCATGTAACAACCAATAACCACCCATCCCTCTCCTAACTCATTACTCACGTGAATCACAAAGATGGCAGTCTCTCTCTCTCAATTTGAAGAACAAATAAAAGAGCCCCATACACCGCAACAAAGAGAGATACACGCACCACTATCCCTGACACTGCACTTATTCATGGCAAAACACACAAAATGAGAACCCTTCAGCAGCCTTTTTGACAGACCTAAGCCACGTTACCATGCAGGCGTGAAACAAAATGCCACTATCCCTCACAAACCCCAGCCGAGCCCTTCATCACACGGTACCATCATCTTCACGCCTAGAACACCCTCATCATGCCATAACCCCTCACGTTCACTGCCCTGACCGAGAACAACAAGCAAGAAACACAGTCCACGTAAAACCTCTCATCACAGCCCCTATGATCATCATTCACGCCACTGCAGTCCCATAAAACTAGCCACTGCTCCACGCTTCACAGGCCCTCAAACACACATAGAAATCCATTACACTCAGCCTCTCGTGAAACTCAACCTCTCGGCCAACTCTCGGCAAACTAACATTCGCCCAATAGCATCGTTAACTGCACTCACACCATTCGAACATTCTTCACGCACAAGCTCATGTCAAACTACCACACAAAACTAAGCAGCCCTAAGCCACACGCATAACAGTCATTCACCTTCACCAACTCGCCATTGCCCCTTCATGCCGTGAACCCTAATGCCTTGCACGTTCACCACACCAAGTCAGAACCAGTGAGCCTTCATTCACAGCAGCCCTCATCTTCAACCTCATGCAACAACCCCTCTCTTCCATTCTCTCAGCTCTCGGCACCCCCTTTAGCTCAGCACGTCACTGCTAATCATCCATGCACACATAAACTGCACGTACAGCCCCTTCATCAACATAGGTCACGCATAGCCTTCATCCCTCACAACGCCACTGCAGCACGGTGATCATCCAACAAACCATTCACACACACTGCACTCTCCTATCACTCTCGGAAGTGAACCACGCAACAGCCTATTCCACTAAATCTTCTTCACAACACGCAGCTACTTCAACAAGCTCATCTCTCGGCACCTCCCACAAACCCTAAACCAGCAGCCCTTACGTCCCTTGCTTCAACAAATCCTTCAACAATCAACACAGCTCTCCCCGAAGAAAACCCTAGCAACCTGCTCTCCCCTAGCACGGCTGGAACAAAGAGAATAAACCCTATCTCTCTCTAAATCCATGACGTCAATACACTACCCCTTCACCACCTAAACTATTCACCAAACCTTGCCCTAACAGCCCTTTTCTGCCTCAACTTCACGCAAATACCATCCCAATTCAGCCATCAGACCACTCACGTAAAACAGCCCTTACAATGTCCTTCCTCGCGTCTGCATACTGTCAACCCCCTCACTACCGAGCCCTTCCTCATATAACAGGCCCTTTTGCTTCACTTTAACAGATCCCTCAGCTTAAAGCCTTGTTCACGCACAGATCCCTCACTGCAAAGTCCTTCTCATAGACAAATCTGCCCATATACTCACGCCTGAAGTAGCCTCACATTCACCGAGCAAACAGCCCCTGGAATAACTCTGAAATTGCCGTAAAAAATCCATCGTGAAACCAAGCCAGAACAGTGGCCAAATAACCACCCAAAAATACAACCCAAAAACCGTGACAGAAATAACTCCAAAGTAACCCAAAGAGAGAGAATAAGAAGTCGAGTTAAAAATAGAGAAAACTGTAAAATGTAACTGCAGCGAAAACAGCGGACCGAGTGAAAACAGACAAAACAACGGAAACAGCGAAAACAATGAACCTGTGAAAACAGTGGAAACAGCGGACCCGTGAAAACAGCGGAAACAACGGACCAGTGAAAACAGAGAAATCAGTGAACCTGTGAAAATAGTAGAAACAGCGGACCAATGAAAACAGTCGAAACGACCTCCCTTCCGGCATCGTGAAACGCACTCCCGGAAAGCGACTAAAAGGTAAGACCTGAGGGCACCCTTTTATTTATTATCCTTTATTTTTAGTTATTTTATTACTTTATTTCGCATGAGTATTGTGAATTGGTGCATGATGTGATTTCTGGGTGAACGGAATATGTGTTATCTCTTGCGGTATATCGGATGGAAACCCGGACGTAAATTCCGTAGCCGAATCCGAATGGACGGTATTGCGGTTCGCACTCGGGATACAATGCCACGTACCGCTTGAGATACACGTATTTCGTTTCATCTAAATTTGTATTTGAGCATGTTATAGTCTTTAGGTTATTCGTTTATTATTTAAAGCATGGTTTAATTTAGATTGTTATTTATTTGTTAAAGCATATTTAGGTTGTTCCTTATGTATGTTATTAGTTTATGATGTGTTTGGATAATGATTTATACATGTTGATTTAATGGTTCAATATGCTCATTGTGTTACATTGCGTGGAGTTATTTGGATGAAATCATGTTAGATCTAAGTACCCTTGAGCATGATTAGGTTTCTAGTATGTTATTTATTTCTTAAGCATGAATAGGTCGTTAATATATTATTTCCCTATGTATGTTGCGTAGACTTGGTTAAATTATTGCACAAATCCGCCCATTACAAGTGGCATAAGTAAGGGACAATTCCGAACCCAACGGTTTGAGGTCTTCCCCTGCGAGGGGTGAGTGCGGCCTTAAATCATTTTCCCGGTTCACACCAGGTGGCGACTCCATTTTATTTCTCCGGTTTAGTCCCCCGCGGGCTACTCCGTACTCCCGAATGGGCCGCGAGCCCGGGACAGCATGCGTCGTCCATTTTCTATGTCCTACAGTCTGGCGACTCCACTGGGGATAGAGAATCGGCCCCGAAATAATGTCTTGTAATGTTTGTGATTTGTGCTTTAAATTAACCATGTCTACTGTGGGTTTAGGGAGTTTAATCAAAGGTGTTATTAAAGTTAGGTGATGGTTTAGTGTCTTCCCTCATTCACTACCTTTCTATAAGGAAAAGCTGTGAAGGCACCTAGATGATCACATACCATAACTTGTTGGCACGTACCGTAAGGTATAAAAAGGGTGCGCTCACTTGGTCGCTCGAACCCTTGAGTGGGGAGTCCTAGTTGTGAGTAAACCTTCGTCAGCAGGAGCCTTTGTTTACATTCTTTTAAACCTACATGTGAACCTTAATTGTATGACCCTTAGAAATTATTTATTTATGCTTGTGTTTAGGACCATCATTATTTGGATTCAATTGAACCTTTTGTCAAGAGATATGAACTTGTTGGGCTATGTAAAGTCCGTGTCATTTGACAAATGGGTCAAAAGTTTCTAAAATGTCGATGGGCCATTTTGTATTTGGGCCTCTTATCATTTGAAGTTGTTTAGCCATATATCGCAAAAGTATAAACTTGTTGGGCCTTTTCAACTAGGGCAGTTTGCACCGCGCAATGATGTGATTGAATGCTTTAAAATGATGATAGGTCAACTTATATATGTATTTTCTGCATCACACGAATTTCATGTATACACGCATCATGTTAACCCTTTTGTGTCTTAAAAGCCATCATAGATTCCCGTTGGGTTAGGAAAGCAGAGAGACTCGTCAAGAGACCGTCAGTCAATATGAGCAAATTAGCAAACGAGAGATCCTGCCTGGATCAATTGGAGATTAAAGTAACTGAAATTATTGAGATGTTGCAAGTCCTGACTAATGTTGTGGCCAGTCTGACCGTACCCGGTATAGCCGATAACAGAAAGTTTTACAATCAGAATTGAAAGACCATCGGGGAATCCTCAGAAGAACTAAGCAGAAAAGACAGTATAATCATTCAGCAATGGGAAACAGGGCAGTAAAACTGTCAGACTTGGAAGAGAATGAGTTCACCGAGCCGATCAATGTTAACATATTGAAGCTGTATTTAGCCTGAGGGAGAGAAGACTGAGCAGTCACCAAGAGAATTGGAAGAAGACCTAACCTGACGGGATAGGAAATTCATCCATGCATACACGTAACTTGCATCCTTTGTTTTGTGTTTTATGTTTGCAGATTTCAGACAAAAGAGAACTAGCAAGGGACGACGAGAGACATATGGCGCCGAGGAGCACAATGAGGGTCTCACCTATCAAGAACAGGGAGTATCTCTACACATGTATGCATATACATTACATGCACACGTCTTTACTCTGTTGTTTTGTATCCGCAGGTTTCAATGAAAAAAAAAAAAAAAAAAAAAAAGCAGCAAAGATCAAAATGTGGCAGAAGCACTGAGGATGACATTGGAGACACATTGACAGATGGATTTCGGTCATGTCTGGCTGAAGACGATGAATTTAGTGCTAACAGGGAGGCAACCCATACACTTTGTTGCGATTTCTATTTTCATGTTTTGTGTATACATGTCGTAGAATTTTTTTAATTTTGTGTGTTATTTTGAAAGGTAAAAGCAAAGACATGGAATTTTGAGACAGAAGGAATGGTGTTTGGCAATCACAAAAATGGGAGCTAATTCATTAGTGGTTGCAGAGTAAGAGGCCAAGAGGCACGAGTTTGTCACCAAATCAGTAGATGACATTTTCTTGACGGCGACAAAGGCCGAAGAGTTGATTGACCAGATCCTGGCTTTTGAGCCGAAGTTCGACCCCATCCTCTCCAGATTGGACTGGACTGATAGTGATCATAGCAAGAAGCGCAAACTGGACATTGATCTAAATCGGTGATGTGCCCTGCTGACCAGGTATTCCAAGGCCTATTTGGAAGTTTATGTTTTATTTTAATTGATGAAAAAAGAAAAAAAATGAGTAAAAAAAAAAGAAAAAAAAAAAGAAAACAAAATGAATGAAAAAAAAATGATGAAAGAAAAAAAAATGAGTGAGAGAAGTCTTTGATAGTTAGACATGTGTTCGGTGATGACATTGAATGCTGTAGGGGGAAACCCTAGAAACGATAAGTGCGAGACACGCTCTCTTCTGGTATTCTGAATGGATTGATCTCGGTTAGACTCACGAGCACTTGATTACAGAATCATAGCAGTAGAAGCCTGAGTAGTTATCGAGGTGACTAGTTGAAGAGATGATGTATTAGTGAATGACCGTTTGCCTGGGTGTCCACACTTTTTTACCGATGCTATGATATATGATATGGTTGAAAAAAAAAAAAAATCTCTCAGAAAAAAATAGACCACCTATAACCGATAAGCGTGAAGCTACCCATGGGCGAGTATTAGGACCACCATGAGGAGAAATGCTACCTTAAAGGGTAGGTGTGTCAGAAAAGAAAAAAAAAATCCAAAATGAAAAGAAAGAGACAAAATAAAAAAGATGAAAACCATATCATGTTGAGTATGCTGAAGTAATCACATAATGTGATTAAGACATGCAGGTTGGTTAGACCCATTGGTTCGATTCTCTGAAACGAAATCACCAAGTTGGCTTACTTAAGGAATAAGCTGTGAAAGAGCCTTAGCACACACACACATGGAGTCTAGCTCAGATCACCCATTCAGATGATTGGACTTGAGTATGTCGAGTACTTTGAAGGTTCTTCGGTTTCGACGCGAAAGCATTCGTTGAGGACAAAAATATGTCTATCTATCAAAGATTATCTCGTGATAGGTGGTGTAATGTGTGAAGTAGAATATCATATCAGCTTGGGGGCGAAGCCCCACATCAGTATCAGTTTGAAGGCGAGGCCTATCTCAACCTGGGGGCGAGGCCCACATCAGTTCAGGATCAATATCGGCCGGGTATGGCATTCTGAGGGCGAGGCCCACATCAGTTCATGATCAGTATCAGCCGGGTATGGCATTCTTGGGGCGGGGCCCACATCAGTTCAGGATCAGTATCAGCCGGGTATGGCATTCTGGGGGCGGGGCCCATATCAGTATCAGTTGGGGGGAGGCCCACATCTTTGTCATAATCAGTTTTGCCGAGTGCGACACTTCGGGTACGGAGACACAGCGTCAGTTTTACGGGTATGACACTCCGAGTATACAGTATCAGTCTTCGGGGATGAGTCCCAGGGTCGAGTCCCACATCAGCTTCAACATTAGTTTTCAGAGATGAGTCACAGGGTCGAGGCCCACATCAGCTCAGTATCAGTTTTCGGGGATGAGTCCTAGGGTCGAGGCCCACATCAGCTCAGTTCAGGAATAAAGCTCACCTTCAAAACAGTTCGAGAATAAAGCTCAGGGGAATAAAGCCTCATCTTAGCATAGTTCAGAAACAATGCCCATATCAATTTTTGGGCGAGGCCCATATCAGTATCAGTTGGGGCGAGGCCCATATCAGTATCAGTTTGGGGCGAGGCCTATATCAGTATCCGTCTGGGGGCGAGGCCCATATATCAGTCTGGGGGCGAGGCCCATATCAGTATCAGTTTGGGGCGAGGCCCATATCAGTATCCGTCTGGGGGCAAGGCCCATATATCAGTCTGGGGACGAGGCCCACATCAGTATCATTCTGGGGTGAGGCCCATATCAGTATCAATCCGGGGCGAGGCCCATATCAGTATCCGTCTGGGGGCGAGGCCCATATTTTTAGTCTGGGGGCGAGGCCCACACTAGTATCAGTTTGGGGCGAGGCCCATACTAGTATCAGTCTTCGGGGATGAGCCCCAGGGTCGAGGCCCACGTCAGCATCAACATCAGTAACAGTTTTGGGGATGCGTCCCAGGGTCGAGGCCCACATTATATCAGTAGTTTTGGGGATGCGTCTCAGGGTTGTAACCCACTTTATCAGTATCAGTTTGGGCGAGGCCCATATCAGTATCAGTTTGGGGCGAGGCCCACATCAGTGTTAGTCTGGGGGCGAGGCCCATATCATTTCAGTTTGGGGCGAGGCCCACATTAGTATCAGTTTGGGGAGAGGCCCATATCAGTTTGGGGCGAGGCCCATATCAGTTTGGGGCGAGGCCCACATCAGTTTCAGTTTGGGGCGAGGCCCATTTCAGTTTGGGGCGAGGCCCACATTAGTATCAGTTTGGGGCGAGACCCATATCCGTCTGGGGGCGAGGCACATATCAGTTTGGGGCGAGGCCCACATCAGTATCAGTCTGGGGGCGAGGCCCATATCAGTATCAGTTTGGGCGAGGCCCATATCA
>SKCR01023059.1:0-20547 GCA_019454045.1 Zanthoxylum bungeanum | reverse complement strand
AAAAGGTGCCCCCCATAAAGCTATTGTCAACTCAACAGGCATATAATATTATGTAGAAAATATATATAATGCTGCCGACAATGGAGGTAGGTATAGACTAATAAATAGATGTCGAGCGTGTGAGTCACACATGAGCTGTTTTAGTAATCATATTATTATATTCATTCAATGCTCACTCAGAATTCTGATTTCTGACCAACACCAATTTCATTCCTGTCAAAGCTTAAAATTGTTCTAATTCAAGTGGGTGGATGCCACTCAGCACTACCACATGCATGCTCATATATTAATTAAATTAACATTTGAATAAAAATGCAGTTTTGGGACTACTACTAGTAGTAGTAAGACTGTCAGAGATGGATCGTAAGTGAGAGATGCTTATGTAGCCAGGGGGAGTAATATCAGAAATATATAATTTATTTTCTTAAAGAACAATTGAAAAACACTCTCAGGAAAAAGAAAAACAAAAAACCTACTGAAGCCTTTTATTAATAACCCAAGAAAATATTTTTGGTAGTGCTAAAACACACACCTCCAAACCAGATCAGAAATTATCCAGACCAATCAAGCAATAAATCACAATATTCAATCACTTAAAACAGCAATTGCTTTATGTGAGAGGGAGACTAAACAATCCGTACAAAAGAGTTTCATGTAAGCCAAGATTATCAAATAAAATGCTTTGAATCCTTCAAGGCGAGATCAAGCTATCCACAGCTATCATAAATGACTTTTCGGTTCTTTAAAAGTTATTTCGAAGCAAGTCAGACTTGATCTTTCATGCGGCATATAAGGTGTAAAGACGAATCTGTATACTCCTCAAGACATAAAATCAAGACAAACAATATATATATATATATATATATATATATATATATGAACACACATTCATTGACCATCAAGAATCACCAATAACCAAATAGAATGAATGAAAAAGAATGAAATATCCCTAAACACAGTGATAAACCAAAACGACCACATCGATGCCAAAAAACGAAGTCTATCCCAGACATACACTCTCTGTTCCCTGTTTACAAGTTCCTATAATCAAAATACTGAATTAAAAAAGATATTGAATCAATGCCAAATTAAAATGACTGGAGAGTAAAACTAGTTTCCCCATATAACGACTGTATCAGTCAGTTGAAGAAACTTAACTTTTGGAAAAGCTCGATCCAAAATTAAACATTAGTTAAAAATGGTTAAAAAAACTAACCTCAATGATAAAAAGAACATTGTAACAATATTCAAATTTCAAAATGCTATTACTATATTGAAATTTGAAAGAACAATGCTATATCAGACAGCTAACTTCTTTTTCTTCTTAGGAGATGCAGTCTTATACCCAGACTTACAAGGCTTGCCCCAAGGTGTAAGCGAACACCTTCCGTGGTTACCACTACTTTTGCTTCGTCCCTCACCTCCACCATGAGGATGATCAACTGGGTTCATGGCTACTCCTCTAACCACAGGTCTTCGACCCAACCAACGGCTCTGACCAGCCTTCCTAAGCTTCTTAGCTCCGTGGCTGGGATTAGACACTGTGCCTATTGTAGCTCGACATCTGGTGTCAATCAGTTTCTCATCACCAGAAGGTAGCCTTATTAAACAGTACCTTGAAGTGGGTTCTTTCAAAATCTTGGCAGAAGTTCCTGCAGCTCGAACCAGCTTGCCACCTTGACCTGGGTTTACCTCAATGTTGTGGATAATGGTCCCAATACGCATACAAGAAAGTGGCATGCAACTTCCTGTTTGAGAATTTATGTCGAGATGAGCCATCTGTCTCATTATCTTGTCACGCACTGTTTCTTTTAGTTGTTTTGAAGGATCACCAACTGATTCAGTTTCTGTGGAAATGCAAAGGCAACAAAATACAATTCAAACTTTGAGGATTAAAAGAGAGATTCCGTAAGCTAAAAACAAGAGTACCAGTGGACTGATAGCGATAAGTAGTGTTGTTGATAATGGAAGGACGCAGAAGCCTATTGTAGAGTGTTGATGAAACCAATCGTGCTCTGCTCAAAGCCATTTCTGCTGATCGCTCTCTGTGTCTCTACTTACAAGGTTTTGATTTCTTCCTTCTATCTTACTCTTGTCTATCATAAAATGTTTCCTGCATTTCAGAAATGATGTCATCATTGTCATAGTACTTGATCCTTGAAGATTTATAGTTTGATTAATTAGTTCTTGAAACTTTAACGAGTTCACAGTCATTAATAAAAACTTGTTTTATCAAATTCAATTATTAACTCAACTAATAGTTAAGAAAGTTCAGTGTGAAGTTAAACTAGGCTACTTGACACAAACAAAGCAGCTTGAGATCAAAACCCATATACACTTCATTCATCAATATTTTAGTATTTATACGAGTCTTAACATATGCATCATATAATACAGAAGCCAGGCATGGTCAGAAATTTATAATGGCGGTGGGGTGGCTAAAATATATCTTTTCCCAGTAAAACTCTAGCTCCTCCAACACTAATTAGATATTTATATGAGCAAAGCTTAACGCCACAAGGTGATTTTATTAAAAATGATATATCTAGCCAATTGCTAATAAACCTTACCCTGCATATTGCACTTAAGATAGACAAACCAAAAAGTTAAAATTAAAAATAGACAATGAAGTACAATTGAAGTTGTGAAAAAAAAAATGCAACAAAAACTGATAAACTGAACTCACCCTAATAACAAAATAACATCTAATAATCTATATATAGACCCATTTCTCTTATCCAGAGAGAAATAATAGTTCCATTTTCATAATAACCAGAATATAATTTCTAAACAAATTGATAAACCCTAAAACAAAATTTTGAATCTTAAGCATCTGGCAGTCGCAAAGGTCGAAACTTGAAACTTGACATGAAATTTATTCTACGCGAAAAAATTGATTTGGGTTTAATTTTATTGCTAATCTATTCAAACCCATAAACTAAAAAGTAACTTCAATATCGTAAAATTGCATAAGAAGCAACATTAGAAAGAGGCTGAGAGAAGCTTACCGGCGGTGAGACAAAGTACCCACAACATAGAAAATAACGCCTTGGATTCCAATCACTTGAAAAGAAGAGCAGAAGTGGCAGCCGAGAGTTTCAACAGTAGAGATGAAGATGACAAATGTAAGGGTTTAGGGCTGGAGTCTTCAGCTGACGGGCTGGGCCTAATTCGTTTAGGCATTTCCTTTTTTTTTTTTGGGCTTCGGAAAACCAATAATCGGTACACAAAAAAATAAAAATAAAAAATATTTATAATCACGAATTTTAAATTTTAAAATATCGAATTTCAATTTAAAAATCTCGAATTACCATGAGAATTTCCAACCATTCGATCCCATATTCATGATGATGTTTTATCCAAAATCATAATCTAACACAAAATAGAATAAGACCTAATCGGGACATCCCGATTATCATCTAAGCATTCTTACACCGGACGTTTTTGAAATAGATGTCAATGGCTTCAGTCAGGAAAGCAATGGAAAAATAAAAATGATTTCAGCAAAGTTGAAATGTAAGAATATAACGAATCTTTCATTTCCCAAATAAACATACAACATAAACAGAGAATTCCAAAACATGATCAGTGATCTCTGTCTGTCCAGTTTTATGAAAACAGAGAAGTATTTTTCATTACACTGGATAATAGAAATCAACTGAATAGTTGATATGGAACAAGGTTATAAATCTATGATTCTCACTCCTCAGGATCGTATATAAACTTGCGATCCAAGTAGACACAAGGGATGTAAGCTATCTCTTTATCCTTTTATCCTTTTGCACTCTTCCTTTAGCAATGGACAATTTCCTATGAATAGTTGCATTACTGAGAATGGGAAACCCATTTCTGGAAAGGATGTGAGCTTAGGACAATTATAGTCATCCATATATTCAAGAGAGGTGATGCAGACGGGCAACATCAATCCAGCCTCCTCGCCTGCATCATGACATCCATCAATCCAGAGGCTGCCAAGAGAGCGTAAGCCAGTGCAAAGCAAATATTCAAGATTGGTGGGAAAACTTTGTTCTGGAGATGAGACAAATATTTTCCCAAGTATCTTCTGCCTCGTGATCATGGTCTTGCATCAACTTGCGCTCCAAGGCTTCGGTGGAAAACTCATCAAGAATGTCCTCAGCATCATAAGAAAAGTTTTTGAGATTGTCCTGCCAAATTCTAACAGTTCTGTTCGTCAGTTGCTTGTCCTCTGCATCCTTGAGCACAGCCTGAATCATCATCAAAGTGTTCTCCCACTTTTTCAGCTCCAAATCAACACCGCCTCCAAGTTGACGTACTAAGTTGAGCAAATCATGAGAAG
This sequence comes from Zanthoxylum bungeanum, assembly GCA_019454045.1. Lineage (NCBI taxonomy): Eukaryota > Viridiplantae > Streptophyta > Magnoliopsida > Sapindales > Rutaceae > Zanthoxylum > Zanthoxylum bungeanum. The sequence continues at coordinate 16,229 of SKCR01023059.1, read as the reverse complement.
CCAATCTGTAAAACAACACCTCAAAGAAAGCAGAGAGTAAAAGCTCTCCCACAACCACCGTGGCTAATTTCTAGCAGGATCGTTAAAAGAAGAAATTAGTATTGAGAGCAAGAAAAGAGAAACTTGGAATTTGGGAATAGAACAGAATAGAGAGACTAGTTAGAACACAGAGTTTACTCCATCATCAACCCAACAACATTAGAATTTTTTAGGAATTGAGATGCTTTACTTTTCAATGTAGCAACCTTCAGTAATATAAAGTCTAGCTAGCTAAAAATTAGCTTATTCTTACAAGTCACAGTCAATGTAGTTTTGAGTTCGGTTTTTTATTCATCAACAAGGAACCTGTTCTCCTGTGAAAACATTGAACACTAACATTTCAAGGCATTTAATTTGGAAACCAGTAACATTCACATGTTCTGAATCTTTGATTTATAGTTGAGTACAACTTAATCAAACAAACATAAGCTGTATGAAACACATGCCCTAGAAATCTTCACAGCATATAGTAACCATATCATTCACGAGCAACTACAACCAACTGCTTTCCAACATTCCGGCCAGTGAATAGACCAACTAGGGCTGACGGAGCTTTCTCGAGACCTTCAGCTATGTCTTCAACATATACCATCTTTCCTTCTTTGATTGCCGGTATGGCCAGTTCCAAGAACTTTGGATAGAGGTGATAGTAATCACCAGCAAGAAATCCTTCCATGCGAATTCGTTTTCCAACTACTTGCATCAAGTTTTGTACACCTTCAGGCTTCTCAAGATTGTACTGTGAGATCATTCCGCATACCGCAATTCGGCCGCGAATTCTCATGTTGAGTAGCACTGCATCAAGCATCTTACCCCCAACATTTTCGAAATAGATATCGATACCTTCAGGAAAGCATCTGGGAAAACAAATATGATTTCAGCAAACTTGAAATAATAAAACAAAGAGAGTGATATTTGTTTGTCCTGTTTTATGAAAACAGAGAAGTACTTCGGTTAATTTTCAGGATCAACTCAGATACCTTCAATCAGCTCATTCTCATAATGAAGTGAGAAACAATGTTAATGTATTCATTTTTGCTAACCTTTTAAGGGCTGCATCCCAGTCTGGCTCTTCCTTATAGTTAAAAGCATCATCAAACCCAAACTTGTTCTTCAATAGATCAACCTTAAGTTGAAATAATATCGAAAGAGAAACAAAGCAAAGATAAAGAAGCTGGTCAATATAGTCGTCTGATACAATCTGGCTTATCAAACACAACATGATTTCAAGCATAAACCAACTAATGTTCTTGAAGACCAATCAATAAAAAGTCAGTATCTATTAGAATTAGCAGATTTAAACTAATTATCAAACGTCCATCATCAATTAGAATATAAGGAGTGCAAACTCACCTTTTCTTTACTTCCTGCACTTCCGACAACATAGCAACCAGCCAATTTTGCAAATTGCCCAACAAGCTGACCAACCGCTCCAGATGCTGCAGATACATAGACATACTCTCCTTTCTTAGGAGAGCAAAGCTCATATAAACCACCATATGCAGTCACACCAGGCATACCTAGAATCAACAGAAAAATACCCGAAAATAAGAAACAATAGTGAATTCCTCGAGAGAAATCCTTCAGGTACATGCTGATATACAGTGTACAATGTACAATAGTTAAAAAACCAAAATGCTTGATGTTCAAGCGCAAACTATATCAATATCTCATACCATTGAATAAAACATGATAATTGAGCTCATGAAATTGATAAATTCACTAAAAACTTACCAAGAATCCCAGTATAATATGAAAGAGGCACATCTGTATTCGAAATTTTGATAAGAAGTTTTGGTGATGAAACGAGACTGTACTCCTCCCACCCGGTAGATCCCCAGACCAGGTCACCTTTCTTGTAATTTGGATGTGAGGAATCCAACACTTTGGCCACTCCATATCCATCTATAAGCTGCATGATTTGAACATATAAATAACATCCATGGAATGGAACCTTAGGTTATTTTCATTAACAAATTTACCTTAACTTCCTTCAAACACCACAGATCTAAATAATGTTGAGGTTATAGATAAGTCAACTATTTTTTTTTTACCCGATCCGGACTTAAACGGAGCATGTAAAACCTCAAATGTCCTATGTTATTATAAGAAACGGATTCCTGGATTCGAACTCAGGATCTGGAGTGAGATCCTAAACCACCAAACGTTCTTCGTAATACAGATAAATCAAGTAATTAACCAGATATCATTTATTATTTTATAATATAACTAAAATCAATCCACCAATGCTTCAGCATCAGGGAAATAAGTAAGCTGGACACATATCTAACAAACCAAAACAATAATATTTCCCAAAATCAATTTGTAAAAGCATTTAAAAAAAAAAAGAAGAAGAAGCAAGAGATGGGTATTGAAGAACTGACCTCACCAGGCTTGAAAGACTCAACAAAGGAAGGTTTATCAAGCTTGCTCATACGTCCCCTCATGTAAGGATCACAAGAAAGATACAGATTCTTCAAAAGCACTGTATCTTTGGAACCCTCTGCCACCTTCAGCTTTATTGTACCACTTGTTATCTTCAAGTCTGATTCTTTTGGAAACCCTGTCACGTAGTTGTTCAAAATCACCTGCTTGTTGCTCACTGCTTCTTCACCCGCCATTTTTCCTCTGAATTTTTCTTTAATATTTTTTTATTTTTATATGAAGTGAGAAATTTTCTGTGTATTTATAGAGAGAGGGAAGATTTGAAACGAGTTTAATGTGTAACGAATTTTATTCAACTGTCGTTACCAGAAATTTCGAGTGTGAAATTGTGAATAAAATTTTGAAAAACAACTAGATTTTTGAAAGAGTAGTGATACTCTCAGAAATAATTTTACTAGCCCCTCACTGTAACTACAGTGATCTACAGTGAATCATTGTAACTACAGTGAGGGATTAGTAAAAGTGTTTGTGACATTGTTTGTAAGACTATCATTTTTGTATTTGAAATGATTAATTTTTTTTTTTTTTTTTTTTTGTTGCTTTTGGTTGTGCTTTAGCTTTTTATTATTATTATTATTATTAATTTTAATTTACTATAGACAGATTTTCTTCAATTTCGAATATTTGTTAATGTTTTATGATAAATTTAGAAAGTATTTTCTAAAAATTAAGAAAAAATTTCAAGTTATTGATAAAAGTTTTCAGCAATATATATTGTCACAATTGTTTAGAATCCAATCAAACTCTATCGATCTAATCAAATTCCATGGGAAAAAATACGGGAACTTTGAATTATTTGATGTTAATTGTGTATTATTACGACGGATATGATATTATATAAGTGTGATTTCATTTAGCTAAGTAATTTTTAAATAGTTTTTTTTTTAAGTGAACACCATGTTCAAATATTAAAAGAAATAAAAGATTATAAAATTAATTTAAAATTTCCCCACTTTTATTATTAAAAAAAAAACATTTGGAAGATATTTTTTCATTATTATTAGTATTCAATTATTGTTAGTAAATCTATTTCATCATCGATCCATACCAGGCTAGGGGTGGCAATTTGGGTCAGTATTCGTTTATTCGTTCGATTCGATTCGCTTTAAAGCGAATACGAGTTTGAAAAAATAGATTCGTTTAATAAATGGGTCAATTCGATTCGATTCGTTTATTAAACAAATCGAATACGAATTTAAGCTCATTGATTCGTTTATGATTCGTTTTATTATTTTTATTTACTAGTTCTGTTTAATTTTCAATTAAAATTCGAGAAATTATAGCTAATTATCATAGAAAAAATAATATTTTCGATATTTGGTGAGATATTTTTAGTAAATATAGAAAAAATAATATTTTCGATATTTGGTGAGATATTTTTAGTAAATATATTAATTACATATTTCTTATGTATATATTTATGAAGATCAATGTAAATCAAGTGTGGTAAATTATTTTATTAAATAATATCATTGACTAAACGAATAAAAGAATATTCGTATTCGATTCGTTTAATAAACGAATCGAATACGAATCCTGATATTAGGATTCGTTTAATAAACGAATCGAATATGAATCCATCACATTTTAATTTGATTCGTTTAGGATTCGATACAAATTCGATTCGCTGATTCGTTTTGTCACCCCTAATACCAGGTCACTCTTTGATGAGGGAACCATAATTCTTAATAACTAATAATAATCTTGGAAGTATAATTGTCAGCTTAGAGAATAGAACTCCTATCTTTTTTATGATAATATTTAACCCCCAACCATAAAATCTATGAATTAAATATTTTATAAGATTTGAATTTGCATCCTCTTACTTTAATTATATAAGAGTTAATCCAATCAAATTATTTTTTGGAATGAGAAAAATCAAGGTATATTATAAAATAATTCAGACGCCAAGATTGAAAAAAAAAAACCAAACCTGCGTTCACACGTAGAAAATAAAATAAAATAAAATCTCGCCATCACAGGTTTGTCATAAAGCTATTATTAATTTATTTATTAATATAAGAATTGAATGTGTGATCAAGACAGTGCCACATAAAATGACTCTCGTTCGGTCATCATCAATGACGTAAGCATGACAAAGAAAGTATTTGATATTTGATCATACATGACCTCAAAGCCTTACGTGTTCGATAATGATATGCTTATATATGAGCACTTATCCTCCCACCCCTCTAACACATGCTTATCATGTCCCACCTCCCCCAAATTCCAAAAATCTCCCATTCTTTAATACAAATCTCCCCTCCCCAAATCTCTCTCTATATATTATAATTTAAAAATAATAATATACTTATTTATTTTATTAATTAAATATTTTTATTTTATAATTTTTTTTGCTAATTTATATTTTTTACTCTTTATATATTTATTCATTTCTATTTGTTTAATAAATATATAAATATTATATTTATTATTATTTATTTAATGTTCATTTATTCATTTAATTTTTGTGATTCTTTATTAATTTTTTTAACACTACTTTTGTATAATAAAAATATTCTCATGTATTTTAGAAAAAATATATTTTAAAAGAATAGTACAATTAATAATATAAAAAGTTACACTTAAAATATAAAAACAAAAATTATAATCTATGTTGCGTTCAAAGTCTCATTCTGTCGCACTTGGTGGTATACCCAATACTTCGTACCATAATTGATTAAGAATCCTATAACGAGTTACACAATCTTTAATAAAGCAAATTTCTCTACTTTCAAAATAAAAAAAATGCATAAAAAATATATCAGATTTATTAAACGAATAAGCTATCAAAAAATATAAATATAAAAAATATTTATTAAATGAAAAAATCAAAAAAAAATTAAATGAATAAATAAACATAAAATAAATAAGAAATTTATAATATTTATTAAATAAATAAAAAAAGAATAGATATATAAAGAGTAAAAAATATAAATTTAAAAAAATTAAAATATAAATTTATAAAATTAAAATATTTAATTAATAAAATAAAATAAGTATTTAATTTATATATTAATACATATACATATATATAATTGATTTTGAAAAAGAGGGTAAAAATATAATTTGTAGAGGAGATAAGGTGAGGCCAGAGGGGGGGAATTTTTCAGGGAGGTGAGATGATCAATTTTCCTTATATATTTGAGCACATAATTATTAAAAAATAATAATAAAATTTCATGAATGAATATAGGCATATTATGAGTTTAGTTCTTTGGGTCATTACTTTATTTTTGAAGTTAAAAAGTAATAGCTTTGACATAAGCTACAAACTCTAATTGATAAATGTCCCAAAACACATAAAGTAAATGAAACAATCAAACAAGTTTTGACTATGTGCGTGGGTATTTATATTATATTACTATTTGTTTTTAATTGTTGGCAGGGCCGGCCCTGGGCATGTGCCACAAGGGTTACTGTTCATGGCCCAAATTTAAGGGGCATTAAATAGGTTAAATTGAAATTTAATTTTACTATCTACAAATCGAAATTATTAAAATCTTACTTGTGACCACTATGACTCAAGATATGCTAAATGAATTAGCAATCTTATGCATTGAAAATGATGAGATTGAAGACTTGGAGTATGATGATTTATGATTTTGCTTCAAAAAATGATAGAAGACAATTTCTTAAACGTTGAAATTTTAAGGAGCTTTGGTAGGAATGATTGTATATGATTATATTTTTTATTGTCGGGGTTTAGGTACTATGTCCCTCCTTTGTATATTTTCTCAGGTAATATATTTTGGGCGTGAGGGTCTAGCTCCCCAGCTTCGACTGGGTTCCAGCCATCGTTAAATATTATTTTTTTTAAAACATATGTTTTTGTAATAAAAAAGGGCATATTTTGAACTTTCGCACCGGGCACCCAAAAACTCAGGACCGACCCTGATTGTTGGAATTGGAAATCCCACTATCAAATTATCATTTTCGAGTTTAAGCGGGACATGTAAAATTTCCGACTGTCTCAAGCTAATACAAGAAACATACTCCCTAAATTTGAACTCATAACCTCAATGAATTAAGATGAGATATTGAACATACACCACCAAGACATATCGCTTATGGACATATTATTATTATGCTTTGCATAATTTGATGGGCACGATCACCTCATTTAATTTCTCTCTAATTTATTACCTTTAATCTTTGAACTTTTTAATTTTAAAAAATGGATATAGTATAGTTATATCTATTAATATTATTAGTGCTGGAGTAGATTTATGAGTTAATGCTCGATAAATTTTTAGACTGTAATGTAAGTGTGTACATCTAAACTCTCAATAAATTGTAGATGGTAATACATTTGTATGCATTCTTTACTCAATTAATTGTTATTTATTAAAATATTATTTCTGATAAGATCACACTTGTTAAAAATTATAATATTAGACATGGATATGTAAAAATAGTTGATTAAGTCATTAATAAAATGGTGATCGTTAATCAAACATGTCAACGAGTAATGCTCGGAAAAAATATTAACATTAACAAAATATTAATTTGATCGGTTTAATTAATTAGAATAAAGTAAAATATTTTATTATTCTCAAGTTAAATTCTCATTTAAATCAAAATGATCGGATATTAGATATGTTGATGGGGATTTCTGCTACTAAGATATTTGAACAGTTCGGAAAGGGTAAATATGGAACTTCCCATTTTTGGACGACGATCAAATGTCCAGATGTATTGGTCGGTTCTCATATAGTAAGAGAGTCTGAGCACTTCTTTCTCGGATCTGGCGCATGTGGATGGTGGAATTCGGCCGAGGTCCACAATCAAAATTTGTAGGTTGGGGGCATTAACGATCCTGCAAAACAAAGATAGAGTGAGCGGGAGTAGACTACCACCGGTATGGTGGGTGCCGGGTACACTCCGACGCTCAAGTCAGTAGAATGAAATGAGTTGCCATTATATAATATGCGGCAGTAAGACTTATTATTACCTTGACTTTCTTTTGATGGCCGTGAGGGCGGTGATAAGAATTGTGGAAATAGGAAGTTCTCAGAACTTGTGTCAGAGAATAGAAGCTTGTAAGAAGGATGTGAAACATGCCTTGAACCCTGAGTTATCTTCCATTTTATAGATCTGAAAAGAGATTACTTTGTAGCTGTGATAAAAGCTGGCAACGGGTCTACAACGTGCTGACATTTCTGGCTAAGGAACCCACAACGTGTCTTGGATCCAACTTTCGGCGTTGCATGTGTTTGTGTTTAGAAAAAGGGGAAATATTTAGTAACAATTGTGTTTTATGCTGTCTATTTATTTGTAGTGTTATGTACTGACGGAATAAAGTCTTTTGGGCTGAGTTTTCCAATATGGTTTTTAAGGGCCAATATTTATGGGCTTTTGGTATTGAATTTGTCGTGAAAAGACGATTTTACCATTGGGTCCAAATTTGGCACGTACAGTTTGTTCCATACTCTTTAAGTCAAAAAGTTTTTGACTTTGAGAATAATATATCGAATGTATCATCTGAGATTTGACCTTGGTATGTAAACTTTTTCTGAACCGTTTGGAGTAGTCATAGGTTAAGACTTAATCTTTACAAGATATGTAGGAATGATTTACTGAACCAGTTGAAGATCAGGATTTTGTCTAATTCCGCCTGAACAAATGGGGAATGTTCCCAGTCGACTGAACCTGGTGAGGGTCGGGATAATCCCCATGCTACGGGTCCATGGACCAAGGGAATTACTCATGTCATCTGGGCCAGATGAAGGCCAGGTCTTGAACAATGGGGAATGTTCCCAGTCGATTGAACCTGGTGAAGGTCAGGATAATCCCCATGTTACGGGTCCATGGACCAGGGGGATTACTCATGTCGTCTGGACCAGATGGAGGCCAGATCTTGAACAATGGGGAATGTTCCCAATCGACTAAACCTGGTGAAGGTCAGGATAATCCCCATGCTACGGGTCCATGGACCAGGGGGATTACTCATGTCGTCTGGACCAGATGAAGGCCAGGTCTTGAACAATGAGGAATGTTCCCAGTCGACTGAACCTGGTGAAGGTTAGGATAATCCCCATGCTACGGGTCCATGGACCAGAGGGATTACTCATGTCGTCTGGACCAGATGAAGGCCAGGTCTTGAACAATGGGGAATGTTCCCAGTCGACTGAACCTGGTGAAGGTCAGGATAATCCCCATGCTACGGGTCCATGGACCAAGGGGATTACTCATGTCGTCTGGACCAGATGAAGGCCAGGTCTTGAACAATGGGGAATGTTCCCAGTCGACTGAACCTGGTGAAGGTCAGGATAATCCCCATGCTACGGGTCTATGGACCAGAGGATTACTCATGTCGTCTGGACCAAATGAAGGCCATATCTTGAACAATAGGGAATGTTCCCAGTCGACTGAACCTGGTGAAGGTCAGGATAATTCCCATGCTACGGGTTGAGGTGTTAACTAGGTAATTTTTAATTAGTCTCAAGTCAATGAGGTGTGTCGACTGGGTTTTTCTTTAAGCCCCGAACTACACATGTAGATGTCGAATGGGACAAACACCAAGAATCAAGCCATACATGCATAAGATCCACAACAAGTCCCAACATACAAATGTAAATGTCGAATGGGACAGACATCAAACCTCAAGCTATACGCACATGGGATTCACAATTAATCCCAAGCTACATATTGTAATGTCAACTGAGACATCCTTAACTAGTGCCAAACAATATACTAATGTCGAGTGAGACATCCCTATCAAGTCTCATGCTTTACTAATGTCGACTGGGATGCACACGCCAAGTCCCCATATAGTGTCTAGTAGAATGTCTTCACACCAAGTCTTCATATAGCGTAGTGTCGACTGGAATGTCTGCAAAGTCTTCATACGTACATGTCGACTGGAATATCTTCACATCAAGTCCTCATGTAGTGTCGAGCGTACGTCGACTGGGAAGTTAACGTATTGAATATTTGTTTGTCAAATGTCGACTGGAGCATACCTGCAAACCTTACATACATAGAAGTTGACAAGAAAATTCATACAAAGCTCCATAAATACATGTCGACTGGAGTAATTGTACGGGCCAAATTTGGGCCAAGGGCAATTTTGTCCTTTTACTCCAGGCCCAAGTTTCTACCTCAGAAGGAAGCCCGATGATTAAAGTAAATAGTGGCCTAGAGATTCATAAGCCCAAGCCCAATGAGGAGCCACGTAGCGCCCAGGCTCATTAATGCCACCCACAAGCCATCCGTTCCAACCTGCAAGCAGTAATGGCACTTCATTAAGTTGACTGTTACTATGTTCTAAACGGGCAAATAATAAAAAGACAATCAATAAAGGCACACGTTACTATACCATGGATATTTAAGGAACATGACTCCAAGAGGAAGAAGATCCAATTTCTAGCTCTCATACTCATAGCTCAAGTAATATTCTCTCAGTAGACCTCCAACCTGCAGCCCTCACGGTAACTCATAAGAATCGAGGTAATCTCTGACCTTACTCATTCTTCTACAATATTAATAGCTCACTTCCACCACTGACTTGGGCGTCGGAGTGCCCCCGGCACCCACCACACCGGTGGGTAGTACTCCCGCTCACTCTACAATCTTTGTTTTGCAGGATCGCCAGTGCCCCTATACAAAATCTCAATTGTGGACCTCGGGCGAAAACCAGTGTCTACAGTTTGGCGCCCACCGTGGGGCCCTAGCGATTCATAGCATGCAAGGATCTCTCCACCCACGATCCTTCCAAACACCCCTACTCGTATGACATCACGCAATGAGCAAACACCATATCTCATGATCACTTAATGAGCCACTCTCCAAGAACAATTACATACATCGGGAATGTCATTTGGACCATTTGTTATGTTCTTAATAGGAGGTCTGTTTTATCCAATCGACATATATGGACCATCATTGAAGCCATTCTACACACTTCCTCCAGTCGACATGGGAATACCCCCGTAATTCCCGGCATACCCAATCAACCAAGAACTATAATTGGCATTTATTCGAGACTTCTTGGGGCGGTTACCATATACTATGGCATAAATAAAATATCATTCCCTTCAGACTATGTAGGAAGATTGCCATCATTTCCAGACTACATGAAAGAAATTTTATCTTCTTCCGACGATGTTAAGAGGATTCTCATCTCCTCCAGAAGATATTAATGGATTGTCATCAATTTTAGACTCCATTCGACCAGTCTCATAGACCTTCATCAGGAACAAGATTGTCTCAGTCGACCGTACCCGAGTGAGGAGTTGGCGAGGACATACCGGTCAACATTACCAGGTATGGTTTGTTTGTTTGTTTTTTTTTTAAAAAATCTCTCAGTCGACATCAATAGGACATTAGACTAGTTATGGGTGTCTCGATCGACATAAATATGTGGCTTAAGACTCGTTATAGACATCCTAGTAGGAATTACAATTTATAGTACGAGACATGTCATAGGTGTCCCAGTCGACACTACAATTTAAAACTAGGTAATTGTTATGGATGGCAGTCAATATTTGTAATGTCTGACATAGAACTTGTTAGGGATCTTCCACTCGACATCAGAATGTTGTTGAGGATGTCCCAATTGACATTACTATATACATAGCCCGTCACTTGCTTGAGATTCCATTCGACACCCCACACATCAAGGAAGAACTACTAGCCATAAGTAGAAACACCATTCGACACTACAATAATGCAGTCTCGGCTTAAGAGAAATACTCCAAGTGAAGACACATCATGAAGGTACTATCCCACTCGACATTGCAAAGATGTAGACTGGGCTCAATAAGGAAGCTCCAATTAACACTCGTAAAGATTCGTTATGAGATGACATTGAAGGCCCAATTCCTTACTGATCAGATTGTCAAGCCTCCATCCTTTAATAAGTCTTAAGCCATGCATTATCATGTCCTATTGCATGACCATGATTTATATCTCTACTCGACCGAAAAATAAAAAAATTTAGGCCGGACGCGCCCGAATTTTCCATTCGCGAGAGGAATTTCCAGTCTACACTTGATAAAAAAAAGTTGGCCCATAGCCATGAAGTGCAAGGTGGTGGAAAATGATCCGTGTTAAAATGAGGCTCATTGGAACAAAAAGCTAAGGACGTAGGCTCCAAGAGGTTTGCAAAGCTAAAGTTGTACAATTAAGACACTCTCCAAGAGGTTTGACACGACACTTTGTGGTGTGTTAGTAGATGCCTTGGTTGTGTTGGCAGCATGTGTGTGGATTGCTGGTGGTGGCAAGTAGGTAGGCTTTGCTTGCTCGTGTATCACATTTGAAATGTAGCTTCCCAAACGGTGTGGGACAAAATTTTGCATGAAAAGGTTGTGGGCTTCTTTTATTCATCATTCATGCATGTAACGTGGGCTGTGGTTCCACCTTTTATTTTCTCTTTTTCTTTGGGCTTGCTTCATGGGCTTGCTGTAAAAAAATAGTAATGGCATCAAACAAGTATGGGCCTATAGTACGTGGAATATATTCTTCAAGAATACTTATACATATATTTGGTTTAACTTCACTCTACTTAGACATGGCACTATTTTGAGCTTAGAATCTCGCGACTGCGTGGACTTCGACACAACCATGATTTTCGGGCTCTACTTCCTCTGGTTGCTCCTTCACGGTGTGATGAGGCTGGGGACCCTTTTTCATGTAGCACAAGCATAATCACCATCTTCCCCTGAGTAAAACCTTAATGGTTTCGACATCTGAATGATATGGTGTAACTAAGGTGCTAGGTTCTACCTTGAGTAGGGCCAATATGAAATTGTCGATGCCGCGAAGAAGATGAGATTTGTGACTAAACCTCTGAAAAACCACCGAAACTTTTGGTTAGATCCATCTTTTTCTCTATTTATCGCACCGACTCTTGCACTTCAGCTGTTTCTGCTCCTCTCCCAAATATTTCCTCCTCTCACGTTCCTTTCGACACTGCTCGTGTTTCTACCGTGGGTCCCACTGACCATCAACAATATCTCTGCTTCCACCTCCATCACGTTCAAATTATAATTGTGGACAGCCACATGGTCCAGAGTATGGGCTTGCGCAACCTATGCCCAGACAGCTCCTCAGTAGGGCTATGGAGGGCATGTCAATTCTCAGCCTTTTTACTCGTAGGGTGGCTCACAGCCCGGTTATTATCAACAGCAGCAGTATGGTAAACCACCATATGGCATACCAACACAAGGAACACAGCCTCAATCTTATGGTCCACCTAGGCCGGGTCAACCATGGGACGTCTCTTACCAAAGCCAAGTTCCCGCAGCCCAATGATATGGTCTTAATGTACCACATCAGCAGCAATACCCTTATGCAGCAAGTGAAGCCATGCAGCAAACTTATCCTTCATATGGGTCAGCACCGGCTACAGACAGCTATAATCAGCCACCACCGACATCTGGATCGGGATATTCTCAACAGGCTGATCAGGTTGTTCCTAGTTATCCTCAGCCTGGTGGTCAACAGACCACTGGTTATGGGCAGGTAGCTCCTACTACCGGGTATACACAATACAAAAACATTCAGCAAGTTTATCCCGAGCAGCCTGCGACTAGCAATGCAGGTTACAGATATCAAGGGGCTCAAGATCCTAGTTACGTAAGTAGTGCCCCTGGGTCGACATATGCTGCTCCAGCAATTGGGTAGCCTGGTTATGTGCAACCAACAGCAACTCAATCAAGCTATGATCAGTTTGCCTCCCAGTCAACTGCATATGGAGTAGCTCAAGGGACTGCAGCAGTCGGTTACGGGAAAACTGTCTCACCTCAGCTTGGTTATCCTCTGACACTGGTGTTATTTTCTATGCCTTTTTCCTCCGCCAGACACCACTGCTGGCACTTCTTAAGCTTCCGTAGTGAGCTATCTGGTTCACATTCAGTCTACCTCATCTCACAACGAGCTACACAAGCAAACAAGCCTCAGGACGACAACTCCACTGCACGACACTCTTCTATATAGCGACCGACGGTTATTTTGTCTCCAATAATTTGATAGACGCCTCAAGAGAGCAAAGCCGATGTGGTGGTGACAAGGAATGAGAGATCACACTCGTTTATAGATACCTGAAACACGCTTACAATCATGTTACATTTGGCTTTTGCATTCTTGCGACTGCCATGCAAGGTGAAATGTGTCATATGTATTATGTAATACGATCTCTAAAACACAACAGATCCTTTCTGTCGACATGGGCTAGCATTGACCTACCATTTGGGTCGTTTAGGTGGGCTTTGGACTACTCTTAAATTTTGCAGTAGATCCCTTGATGTACATGTCTATACTCTGTTTAGAATTGGATTATTTTTCCTTTGATTTGGACTTTCTTGCCTGTCTCTCTCTCTCAAGCTTGTCTACCCTATCTTGGGGACCAGTCTCCAGACCCAAGTCGTGGTTAGTCTGACCAATCAAAAACATGATTTTATTCGTGATTCCTCCATCAGTCGATTACAAATCTTCAAAGTTATGGTCTTTTAGGCCTTTGAGCTTGCTCTTTTGGATGAGTCTCTCTCTCTCTCATGCCCACGAATAGCCGTTGACTGCCCGGAACACATGATCACCATACCACAGACGTCTCTATTTTAGGGGACCACCAGACGACACGTACAAAGGGAATAATATATACTTCTTCCATTTGACAAGCTATTGGATAGACCAGCATATGACCCAATCCATAGGACTTATTGATACTGGAAAATCAACTAGCTCACTCAACGAAGCCTTTAGGCAACGAGTAAAAGAGCACTTGCTTTCCGTCGCTTTCGTGATTCATGTTCTCAAAATTTACAGGTAATGTCATACGACCTGTGTGAAGACCTTCATCTGGTCCAGACAAAATGAAGACTCCCCCTGGTGCCTTTTCAGGAGTAGTCACTGGAGAATGTCCTGGCATTTATCAGGTCCACTCGACATATAGACTCGGTTTGGTCACTCTCGTGCCAAAAGAGTGGTTACCTTCCTGGACTCATCAAGTCCAGTCGACCGGGGACATCCCCCATAGACTCATGTCGAGTCAAGTTGTAGACATGGATTACACATGTCGTATGAATTATACATTCCTGGACTCATCAAGTCCAGTCGACCGGGGACTTCCCCCATAAACTCATGTCGAGTCAAGTTGTAGACATGGATTACACATGTCGTATGAATTATACCTTCCTGGCCTCAGCAAGTCCAGTCGACCGAGGGCATCCTTCATTGACTCATGTCGAGTCAAGTTGTAGACATGGATTACACATGTCGTATGAATTATACATTCCTGGACTCATCAAGTCCAGTCGATCGGGGACTTCCCCCATAGACTCATGTTGAGTCAAGTTGTAGACATGGATTACACATGTCGTATGAATTATACATTCCTGGACTCATCAAGTCCAGTCGACCGGGGACTTCCCCCATAAACTCATGTCGAGTCAAGTTGTAGACATGGATTACACATGTCGTATGACTGATATCTTCCTGGACTCATCAAGTCCAGTCGACCAGGGACATCCCCTATGGACTCTCGTCGAGTCAAGTTGTAGACATGGATTACACATGTCGTATGACTGATATCTTCCTGGACTCATCAAGTCCAGTCGACCAGGGACATCCCCTATGGACTCTCGTCGAGTCAAGTTGTAGACATGGATTACACATGTCGTATGACTGATATCTTCCTAGACTCATCAAGTCCAGTCGACCGGGGACATCCCCCATGGACTCATGTCGAGTCAAGTTGTAGACATGGATTACACATGTCGTATGACTTATATCTTCCTGGACTCATCAAGTCCAGTCGACCAGGGACATCCCCTATGGACTCACGTCGAGTCAAGTTGTAGTCATGGATTACGCATGTTGTATGACTGATATCTTCCTGGACTCATCAAGTCCAGTCGACCGGGGACATCCCCATGGACTCATGTCGAGTCGAAATTGTAGACATGGATTACACATGTCAAGTGAATTATATCCTGAATCTTCACCTAGATCAGTCGACTAGGGACATCCCCCATGGACTCATGTCGAGTCGAAATTGCAGACATGGATTACACATGTCAAGTGAATTATATCCTGAATCTTTACCTAGATCAGTCGACTAGGGACATCCCCCATGGACTCATGTCGAGTCGAAATTGCAGACATGGATTACACATGTCAAGTGAATTATATCCTGAATCTTCATCTAGATCAGTCAACTGGGGACATCCCCCATGGACTCATGTCGAGTCGAAATTGTAGACATGGATTACACATGTCAAGTGAATTATATCCTGAATCTTCACCTAGATCAGTCGACTAGGGACATCCCCCATAGACTCATATCGAGTCAAGTCGCAGGCATAAATTACACATGCCGAATGACTATTATCTTCCTGGCTTCATCAAGTCCAGTCGACCGGGGACATCCCCTGTAGACTCATTTCGAGTCAACTTGTAGACATGGAAGGCACATGTCGTATGACTAATATTCTGACCTCCATCGGGTCCAATTGATTGGGTACTTCCCCAATGGCTCTTGTAGAGTCAAGTTGATAACTTGACATTTGTTTGGTTTAATCAGAAGGCAGCATCAACGCTCGAGTACACCAACATAATATGACATCATCCCACGCGACCCATGCGTCAAATACTCTCCAAGCCAAGGACTCCTTGACTTAGAGAGTAGGGGACAAACTGTACGGGCCAAATTTGGGCCAAGGGCAATTTTGTCTTTTTACTCCAGGCCCAAGTTTCTACCTCAGAAGGAAGCCCGATGATTAAAGTAAATAGTGGCCTAGAGA
>SKCR01023058.1:0-20055 GCA_019454045.1 Zanthoxylum bungeanum | reverse complement strand
GATTTTAATTGGAAATGCTTCAATTGTTGATATATGAAGCATGTCATTGATTGGGCATTTGAGCTAAAAGTGTATGAACTTTTGAGTAAATTGACTAAATTGATCTTAATTATTTTAATTGATCATACTATTAATCCCAATTGGTATCACATAGAACTTATTACCATTTATGATATGTGTGATTCTTTTGGCATATTAATATTGAATATGTCATGTCATTGATCATTGTTGGTTAAAAATGAAATGCATAGATATTGATATAACTTTATTGATTTTGATAAATACCTATGCATGTATTTTAATTGTATGGAAAAATAGGAGAAAATATTAATTGTGCATGTTTATGAATTTTAATATGTTTTTGTGCACATGAATGGTTTATAACCCTTATATACTTAATCTTTACTTCTCCATCTTTTTTGATAATGTCAAAGTGGGAGAAGTTATAGAATGAGATAAAACTTATGATACCTTCACTTTTGTGATAAGGAATAGAATATTTATACTAATGTGTTTGCTTAAATTTTATAGAGCTATTATGAAAGGCAATAACATGTTTAGGGGGAGCTATACTCATCAACAAATATGGAACTCTCTAAGCTCACAAGTTTTAAAGGTTGCCATCATAAAAAATGAGAGATTGTTAGCATCATTGAACTCAATGATGGATTTTGATGATGCAACGCAAGAGACTTCGACGCGCATTCGCTAGCATTATAAAAAGATGTCGAAACAAATGGATGTGAAGACTCAAATGCTCAATGAAGATATCTAGTGTAGTCTTATAGCTTAGGGTTCTCATTGCAAGTGAGTTTATAATTCAAGTATTCTAAGCTCATATGACTCATGTTCATTCATATAGATGTATTAGAGACATGTGCAAAATGTTTTTAAATCTTCAAATCCTAAGTTTGGGTAGAAATACATGCTCTTTAGAATCAAGCTACTTCATACCAGTCTTCCATATCGGTCTATCTGGAGTTTTTATAACTACTGGAATAGGGACGGTGTATCCAGTCCTCATATCGGTTAGATAACCAGCATACCGGTCACCATACCGGTAAGTAATCTGGTTGATGCTCTTTAATATTTAACAATCATATCATCGTTTGATTTACAGGACTGACATATCGGCCCTTGTAGACCAGCATACCGATCTTAGAACAAAGAGCTGGTGCAATTTTTACTTTCACTATAAATTGAGCCTCAATTTCATTTTTGTCTGGCACTTACACTTTTGATACATTTTCTCTAAGGCAAAAACATTGATAGTAATTTAAACCTTCTTGATCAAACATTTTCTTGATTATCAAAGCTCATTACATATATCCTTATATCAATTAGAGAGCTTGTAATACTTGGGTTAGAAACTCACACTTAAATCTTCTTATCTTTTGTGAGTGTCCAAAGTGTGTTGTAATCTTCTTTATTAAATACTTGTGATTGAGAAATCCCTTGGTGAGTAGTTATACTTAAAAGAGTAATTTGTGTAAAGGTTAAAGAGTAAACCTAAGTGACAAACCTTTTGGTGTTATAAAAGGTTTTGAGTGAACCTAGGAAAACTCTTGGTTTGAGGTGAACGACGAAAAACTTTTGATTTGCGAGTTCGCCACGGAAAACTCGGTGTAAAGTGTGAAATCACTTTTACATAGTGAAAAGCTTCAAGCGTGGTTTGAAGGAGTGGACGTAAGCAAAAAGTTGGTCGAACCACTAAACTACAGTTTCATTTTCTCTATCTCTAAGCTCATTTTATCTATCGCAAGTTATATTTTATATTTGCATATTATTTAGTAACTTGCATTTTGATAATAAATTATGATTGAGAAAATTGATCATTAAGCTAAATTGGTAAAACTTTTAACTTAGTAGCGTAAAATCGAAAAGATTTATAATTCCACATAAGTTGGTCATTACCCAATTCACCCCTCTCTCTTGAATATATAGAGATTGCTTTTTGAGTGTTTATAAAAAATTTCAAACCGAACCCTCCGATTCATGATTCGAAGAAGGTGGGATCGTGGCTAGCTTCATAGCTTCTTGTTCCGGGCGCGGGCAAACGAGGAAGATGCTTCTTCTTTTCTCCTTCTCTTCTTAGCCAGTTAGCCTGAGAGAAGAGAAAGTTATTCCTTTCTTCACACGTCAAATGGCTGACATACAAGTGGGGTTATATCTTATTTCATTAATGTCAAATAAATCCTCGCAAAATAGAACCTCCCCCAGATGTTATATGATTTACTGCAATTATTCTTTAACTTCTAAGGCTTGCCTTTTGCTTTTTTGCTTTCTTTTTTTAATTTATGGGCACTAGGGGATGGCAATGGGTTCGGATACATTTTGGGTGGATATATGTTAATTTTTTATATTCGTTAATTGGATGACTCAAATATATATATTTATATTATTATTTTAATATAGTAAAATCTTTATGTGAATGAGGATCCACACGAGCTCCGATATATTAGAACTGAGTATGATTTAATTTTTCGTATATTGAATAGATCAGATAAAAATATTAATATCAAATCTCAGCCATCCTAAGAAGTCAAGAAGCTCAAGGAGTGAGATAATTACACTTACAAGACCATGTGACAGAAGGTAATTGGAGTCCAAGATGTTGAGAGCATCCAAAAGCTGCGAGAACCCCTTAACGTGACACACACACAATAATTTATTGGATGGTGCAATTCTCATCTTAATAAAAGGAATTTTAAAAGATTTGTGAATTTTGACAACAATCAAAAGATAAATATTCGTTATGAATAATATTCCAGGGATACGCAGAACATTAATTTAGTAGGATAAAATTTTGATTTTCACAAAAAATAATAGATATTTTTCATTTTAACGGGGACAAATCAAAATTATCTCATTAACAAATCAGATTTAACAAATGATAATTCTTAATTATATGACATATTTAATTATATGTCATTAAATTTTAATTACATATTTAGCGGTGATACTCTTCATTAAATTATATGATATATTTTAATAAATTTTCAAATTGAACAAATGACGCTTCTTAATTACTCCGGTACTGATTGGGGTGCTAGAACACGTTTTACATTTTTTAAGGGTTAGAGAGTACATTTACACACCAAGTCAAAAATTGATGATAAAATATTTAACATATTTATTCTTAAATTAATTATTTAGCCAAGCAAAATCTCATCGAAATCTTTGTACGTATGCCTCGATAGGTACATGGCTTCATCGTTTAATGACTAGTTATTGTACGGACATGTAACGGTGTTGCATCATGCGGCCATCATGATTCATGTATCTCTTCATCTAAGCAATAGCTAGACATACATTTTTACTATAAAATTTGTAGGGGTCAAAACTAGTTTGTTGTATTTTCATCAATCAAAGGGTACTATATGATAAAAAAAAAAAATCATATTTTAATGTATTAAAATTTATTAAATTACGAAACTTTGAGACAAGCAAGCACGAAAAGAAGAGAATGAAAAGAGGGGAAGAAATTAAACACCAAAAAGTATATTGATAATTTTCAATATTATTTTATTTTAATTTTACTCACTAACCTACCACTAAGTTAGTGAGTTTTAAAAAAAATTAATTCACTAATCTTTCCATAAGACAATAATTCACTCTATATCTATATAAATATATAAAAAAAAATTAAAAAATTATCTCTCATTTCAAGCTATCTATCTTATCTCCCTTTCATTTGAGGATGTCCACTTAGCACACAACTCATTTTACCTCCATTAGTTGTCATTCATTAGTTATTTATTAATGTTTAATTTTAAATGTGTAATTCAAATGAGTTATTATTTATACATGGGTGAAGACGCGAAAAAGTGGTGAGAATCCATATCTTCAATAGTTTTGGGCCTGATCTTTTAGAATCTGGTTAGAGATGAGCTTTTTTCTTTACTCTTTGCTCAAGTCTAGTAATGAATTCCGGAACAAATGCACTTCTATCTACTCGGAATCTAGAAGTCACTAAAATCCATAATCCTCTCTTTAGAGGTTGTCCTCATCCTATATAGCCTCGTGTTTCCTCTATAACTGGAGGTTTCATTTATCAAATTAACACTTGTCGGTTACTGAACTTCTTTAACATGCATGAAACATATTTGTCACAGACTCACAGGATGTGCTGAAATATAAGATTACGTGTAATTACGTATGTTATTATGCATGTTAAACTAGGTCTGTATATTTAGCTAAGTGTATTGCCATTAAAGTTCATTGACTTTGGATTATGGCACGTGACCTCACGCACTCAGATTCAATAAAAGACTATAAAATAGAATAAATTAAAAGACACATTTATTAATTGACATTTATGGTTAAAAGTATACTCTTAATTAATTTAATTATTTTTTATCTTATTTATCCATAATATAACTAACGAGCATCGTGCAGGTCATCAACTAGTTAAACTAATGAATGAATATCAAATCATTTTCATGAAAGATTGAGATAATTAATTGAACTATTTTTTTTAATTCTTACTTAACCATTCTTGAGACCCATCGTAAGTCTTTACTCAACCCCTAAAGTGGGCTATAACCCATATCTCCTCACCTAAACACAAACATTTTTTAAATGAGACTCCTAAGTCCTATCTTGAATCTAAGCTCTCATTATTATAGTAAAAATTATGTATCAACAATACTAAGCCCCGCTATCAATTGAACATTAGTTGAGATGAAGAATCTTTACTCTTTTATTTGTCGGTACCCAATCTAAATGCATAGAATTCAAATAAATAAGTAGTTAATTTTTTTTTTAAAAAAACACTTGAGGTTTTATTTCTTTTTTTTATTTTTTTTGCCAAATAGGGCAATGTATCCAAAATAATATGTCACATCAATTTGATATTGGAGCTTTCACCTTAAGCAAGCAATAGAATAACTTGCGTTTCAAAAAAAAAAAAAAGTAATAGAATAACTTGTTTCGTCAATTCACATTAAATTAACATCAAATTTGTCAAAATTAATTAATTAATTCTCACAAATTAAGGAGGAGGAAAAAAAGAGTAAATATTGAAGTTTGATGGTCTCAACACTAATTTAGGGAAAATATTTATTGTGGTCCTCTACAGTACACAAAGGCAATGCATGTGGCGTCAAGTGTTAGACAAGTTTGTTTCTTCATTAATGTTTGATTAATAAAGCTAGATTAGTTATAAAATATCGAAAGATTCTCCTAATTAAGATTAGTAAACTCAACAACCCAAATAAGTGCTTATTAAATAAGCACTTGGGTTTAGGGTAAAAGTTAAAAAGCAGATAAAAAAAAAAAAAAAAGGGTCAAGTAAGCGGATGAGAAGTGGCGTATGGGAAGCACCAACGGCCAATGAATAAAAACATGGGGCGAAGTTTCAGCAAAGGCAAAAAAAAAAAAAAAAAAAAAAATGATGGGCAAAGCCAACGCACAAAATTAGTAAGGGTCGCAAATTCTCAACTGGGGGCGGCTAATTGTGAACTGATGGGGGTAAGCAAATTCAATTGGCCTTGCCCTTGCCCTTGGCTTTTGGTGAAGCTTTGAGCCACTTTCAGTTTTTTTCTTTTTGATGCCTCATTTGATTTCTCTCTATTCAATGCCAGACAAAAATGTTTTGTCAAACTTGTATAACATCCATTGATTTGAGGGCCAACTTTTAATTTTTATTTTTTTTTCCTTTTTGATTGTTTTTTTTATCCCAAGTTATAAAAACAACTGGAACACGACTCTGCTCCTCACAATGTGGTGATGTGATTGTACTAAAAAGGGTGAATTAATTAATGCAAAAAATTGGAAAATTTTCTAGATAATGTTTTTTTTAATGAGAATAGGAAAGTGGTTTGAGCTACTCGTTTTCTAGCTGAATGGTGTGCTGGGGTACCGATTTGAACTCGTCCAGAATTATCTGCATACATCAAATTGAATAATATAAATTAAAATATAAGTTTTTTGTTTTTTTGTTTTATTTACAAGTCGATTTTTAATAAATGAGTTATATTAATGAATTTGTAATAATTAATATCAAGATTCAGAATTGACACTTTGTTAATTATGGGATCAGACGCATCATGTTGTATATGTGATTGGTATAGGTGCAACTCATGACCGTTTTGACGGATGAGGTGATCTAAGGAGGACTGTTACATTACGACAGGATCAATACAGTAAATCAAATATAGAATCGATATAGGTCGCTGGCATCTTATGTTTGGAACAGATACTGTAAAAACAAAAGCAACATTTGATTTGCTCGTAGCATAGGATTTTTTTTGTCACAGTGGCAACCCCATGGACACCAGCTCTGCGTATGTGGGTCTGCTCATTCTTTGTCAAATTGAGGATTAGTGATTTTCAAAATTTTATTAACCTCTTTAAGCAAATTATTAATAGTTGTTTACAGCTGATTGGTTTTTTAGATCAAAAGCTGGATTCATAGAACTTGACCTCAAAATCTGCCTTTGAGTGTCTGTGCTGCTTGAGCACTGAACACAAAAATGCAGGCATATTGCCACAGATTTCCACATATTTCCACAGATTTCCACAAAAATGCAGGCATATTTCTACAGATTTTCCAAAAAACTAGAGAAATATAACCATCAAACTTAAACAAGCAAAGATCTATTCATGTGATTCACAAATCTAACAAAGATATTTGTTTTTCTCTCTTTTCATTTTGGTCAAAACATTCCATGAATTGTATTATTTACATCATTACAAACCAATGAATTGATTCATGAATCAATCTTAGGAACATTTTTGATTTGTCAATGAACCCATGTCAAAGGAAGAATCATGGTCCTTGTGGAAAATGCTGCCTATGCACTACTAATTCATGTCCAATTTCATGCAACTTTTAAGATTCATGTTTGTAATGTGCAAGCATAAAAGATTCCTACTTGTTTATCTATTTTACAAAAATTAAAATTAAAATTAAAGATATTTTTTTGTAAATAATACAAAAAAAATAAAAAATAAAATTTTAAATTGGGGTGAGAGTGATTCCAAAAAAAGATCATAAAAGTGATGTTGCAATTAAAAAATAAATAATAATTTTTGTAATATTTTTACTGATTTTCCTACTTTAAACAGTGGAATTTTTTAATTTTTTAAATTTTTTAAAAAATCATCACTTTTTATATTTCAAGTTGTCACAGCAAGTTGCAAAACATAAGTAATAATAAGGGAGGTTGTAAGATGAAGACAAAATGAACCACTTGACAGCACTACTCAAGCAGACTTTAATCTTAAGTAGGTTGGACCCCGATAGAAATAGAATTGTTTCATAGTTGCAGGCCTGCAACATTCATGTGGTCAGATTCGGAAGAAAAAAAATATTCACTTTTTTTTCCTTTTCTTTTTTTTTTTTTAAATAAAAAGTACATGAATTTGATAAAATAATTATAAGTGATGGTGATCAAATGACGAGGTATTGTCAAGTGGTCCAATTCCGAAATCTTGGAATGAGGGCTGTTCAAAATGAAAATCCTAACCCAACACCCTTCATTAATAAGGAGTAATAGTTATAATTTATAAGTACATTACCAACATATTCGAGTTAAATTTTAAAATTAAAATTATTTTTTTTTATTTAAATTAATAAATTTAGGATCGGATCTAAGATGATATTTCAAGAATTTTTTTTTTTTTTTTTGGGGATGGCTTTATTCTCAATAGCATTCATCAACTGTAATTTGGCATGTTTATTGTTATTGTTCTTGATGAGAAACTAAATTCTGATTTACAAAGTGGGTCAAGATGGGCTTGCCCAATCATCCGGCCCAAAGTTGTAAAATACATACAAAAATGTATATATTTAATTTAGCCATTGTATTTGATGCTTCCAGAGCCAGAGTCCCTAATATGCGAAGACCATATTAATTCATTATAGATAGATATAGCATATAGGGTCACATGAATAAAATTTAGAGCAGTATATATAAAATCCTCCTCATAATAACATTTCCCATTCTTGTTGGAAATAAAAGGTAAAATAAAAATAAAAATAAAAATAAAAACCTGAACGGTAATCACTAAAAGGAAAGCTCTCTATTTCATTTTAGCTAAACATAACTGTTACCGAATATATGCATCAATACCTTAAGAACAAAATGGCAAAGAGAGAAGAACTTCGATAATGCTTGTAAGAATCATATATACTATGTTTAATTTTATGATAGAAAGTGATTCATATGGATTATGAGATTGTTATACGGATGACGTGATACCTCCGTTGTATTGTAGATTTTCTCTATTTAAAATCATGTCAATAATAAATAGTTGTTTCTTGGAGTGAACGGAGTTATTAGACCGTGTAACATATGGGTATAAAAAAATACGGATATTGGGGTTAATATTTAAAATGATGTAACCTATATATTCATACAAGAATGAAACAGTTGACATAGGTACATTACCAAACAACTTAAATCTACGTCTCTCTCTATGTGTTGATAATTCATACATACACCCTGCAATTTCACCATATTTTCATTGTGTGCTTGATGAAAGAAGAAAAATTCAACATTGAAAGTAACACTCATGTCTCTTCTCTCGACTAATCTCTGCCTATGTATAAACCCTAATTCATGCAAACTCTTAATTCCAATTTAAACTTGTTGAATTTGGATATCTATATATATATATATATATATATATATATATATAGAGAGAGAGAGAGAGAGATTCATGGTTAATCTATCACTGTAAGATATTATATGATATGACATATTGGTTCGGAGTTCGGAAACTCTGGAACGGGGAAAATGACCATTTTACCTTGAATGACCATTTTACAAAAGCGCAACAAATTGAATGACCATTTTGTCCTTCTCCCTGGCAAGTATTTCCAATTTACCTTACGCAGAAAGATTACGCGGATGCAAGAACACTCGAAGCCCATGTTTCATGAACAATGTAGAGACATCTTCTGCTCCACGCGGTGACCGGGAACCAGTGACAGCCGGTAACGCAGCAGCACAGCTGAAGCGCTGGGACTTCATTTGCAAGCAAGCCAAGTCTTTCCCTAAACAAGTTCTCAGTCCAGCATTAAAAGCCACAAATTTATACCCATCTTTCGGCGGTTCGAACCGGTCTCCATCTGTGATAATGATATACTTACCAAGCAAACCGGTGACTCAGCAAACTGAAATTTTAAACTGGTGAGTAGTGTTCGTCAGTCATGGGAGTCGCGACGTGCTGGCTTGGGAGTCGAGACGCTCCAAAGTGCGAAAGCAACTCGAGATCTGAACGTCTCTGCGTCACAATGTGGAAGGATGGGGAGTCGCGACGCTCCTAGGTTCGATGCTCAGTGTCGCGTCGCTGGAGGGTCAAAGTCGAGACGCTCATCGAGGCAGTGAGCAGTTTCAACCTTCAAATCAATCCTAAACACTCCAATCCTTCATGTTGCGACGCTGAGATTACATAGATTGATGTGTGAAATTAGCACCCCTTGTGGGTTTAAATGCAAAGTTAACCAAAATAATTGATTTCGTGTGTTTTGAAACGAAAAAGACATCATTGGTGCGACAATGAGAGGCAGAGCCAACAAGTTTTATTCTGACTCATATTGTCGCTACAATGGTTACTCATTGGTGCAATAATGAGACATCAAAACAAAAGCACTCTCGGACTTATATTGTCGCGATAATATGAATTAGCTCGTGCATATTGTCGTGACAATGGCTTGTCATTGGCGTGATAATGAGACGTTCACTACAAAAATTATGCCATTTAGCGTCGAAACTAATCGACGCAAAAATCCACAGTTTCGATGCAAATTTAAATTAGCGTCGGATTAATTAGACGCAAAATTGGACGCCGAAACATCGACAAGAATAATATTTAGCGTCGAAACAAAGATATTTGACGCTAAAAACTACCATTTTGCGTCCAATGTATTTCGACGCTAAATTAAATTTTCTGACGTTATAAGTCAGATTTGCGACGAAATAATTCGACGCTAAAGTTAGACTTTTAGCGTCGTTTAGTTTCAACGCTAAAGTATATTAAAAAAAATATTTTTTATACTTACAGCGGTGATTCTTTTACTATTAGCGTCGAATATTTCGACGCCAAAAACACATTTAGCGTCGACTAGTTCGACGAAATAGTTAACAAATGTGTTTATTAAAAAAATTATTAATTTACTGCTTTTTGGTCTAAAATATTAATTTAATATTTAATTTTATTGAAAAAAATTCCTGATTAATAACAAAATTACGAAATATTATAATAATTATTTTATTATTATATTGATTTTTTTTAGAAAAAATACATATTATATTAAAACTATTTGTTCAAAATGTTTATACAAATGGATATAAAATTTATTGCTACTATGATGGGGGGGACGCTCGAGCCCGATGCACCCTGACCGAGTGAGGCCTCCAACATCTGGCGGAAAGCCAGCATTGCTGTTCAAACTGCTCCATCTTCTTCTCGTGGTCCACATTGACCTGTTGTAGCTCCTCCTTAGTCTTCTCAGCTCGTCTCGGGTGGTGACTAGCTGGTCTTCGGTGGTGATTAGCCGGTCTTGGGTGGTGGCTAGCTGGTCTTGGGTGGTGACTAGCTGGTCTTGAAGAGAGGAGGCATTGTCTGAATTAACAGTATTGCGTGCAGATGACGTCGACTTCTTACGAGTGCCAAGGCCAACGTTGTAAGCTGTCTGATTCTTGAAAACCAATTGCGACAATTGCTCATCTGGTATCGGGTCGGACCATGTCTCCTGAGTTTGATGTTGGAGTTCCATCATTTCGTTCTGTTTAAAAAAAATAAGTTAATGTTAGAATTTTTTAGAAAAAATTAACATATATAATAATAATTATTTTATTTTAAAAACTGAAACTTACATAGCAGCGTTCAGCTTCTTCATTTATCCATTTGTTTTTCTCATTGTAATGCGTCACTCGGAAAAAATATGGAAATGATTGCACCTCACTTGTGTTACTTTGTTAAAAACAGAAAATAAATTCACTATTATTCCACATTAGTAAAAATAATGAACTTTTATATTTTACGTTAGGATATATTTACCTCAGAATATTCAGCACGATGTTGGATAAATGGTTTCGAACCTCCACAGTGGTTAAAACGCAAGTGACTTCGATTTTCCGTATTTGCGTGACATTTATCCTGCATTTACCAACACTGTAAGTACCGAAAACAAAGACAATTATAAATTTCCGTTTATTTCAAAATTTACCTCGTTTTTTTGCTAGACCAAAGCTCACATAAGAATGTCCAGTCTTGCTCCTTAATAAAATCAGGCTATGTTGTGGAGCATCGAAGGTACATTTGTCGAATATTGGTTTCAGGACTTTTGTTCATAATCCTTATAATTTTCCTCAGTGGTAGTCAATATGTTATTGGACATTCCTTTGGTCAGATCGAGTAGTCGAAACCATCTACCGAATAACATCGAGTAAAAATTAGTATCTAAAAATAAAAATGTTAACTAACAAACAAGATGCAAAAACTAATACCGTACGGAAACTCACAAGTAGCAAAGAGAATGCTGGTTGATTTTCATCCCACGGTATCTTTCTTCAAGAAACGTAGTTTTGGGGAGCTCAAACCGAGCTGGAGCTCCTGTAGGGGTTTTAGGGGGTGAATCCGGTGTAGCGCAGCGGAAGCGGTGAAATCCGATTTTCAGATTTCAAATTTTTTCTCGGATTAATTAAATAAACATATTTATTTAATATTCCAATAATCAAATTATGAAATAAAATTCAAATGAATCATATTCAAGTGAATTTACCAAATTACCCTGCTTTGTATTTTTGTCCATTTTAGTCCGAAATTGATCTAATCAATTTTGAATGATTCTAAATCATTTCAAGATGAACTTATGATGTTCAAAACATCAAAACACCAAAGCAACCAAAATCCCCAAAATCCAAGTCTTGGCCGAGAGCACCATTAGGTTCAATTTTGTGCATTTTGTCATTTCATGCTTCAAAACACATCAAATGATATCCAATCAACATGAAACTTTATATGCATCATATACACACCCAAATAAATACACAACATATATGAAACCCCCAAATTTGGAATTAGTCATGAACCCTAATTTTTCAATTTCCACAAATTGGACAAATTAGACCAAATACATTAAATCAATTACTTCAATCATCATTCTTCCATCCAATCCAAGTCTCAACACAATGAAACAACTCAAGATCAAATCTAGGTCATCTAAGAGTGGGTCAACAACTCTAGATTAGCAACATGGTTTCCAAAACCTTAAAAGAATCCTTACAACTACAATAGTCACAACTTTCCTTCACAATACATGCTCAACACTTCAATCAAAACTTCCATCAACAAAAACACAAAGAAAAAGAAGGAATTAATCTAAGAACATCACATGTTGAAGCCTAGAACCTAAGGAACATATTCTTACTAATAGCAAGTGTGAAAAACTTACTAAAATTCCAAGCTTTCTTTAATCTTTCTTTCTTCTCAAGCTTTCTTTTGTTTCTTCAATGGAGTTTTCTCTTTTTTAAAGTGTATTAGGTTAACATAAATGAAATGAAAAACAATATATACTTGTACTTTTCCTTGGCCGAAAAAAAATAAGGCAAATACAAGAAATGTAATTTCAATTTCATTTCAATTATTATTTAATCAACTTGCATAAATATCAAAAACAACTTTATTAGATATTTTATTAAGTCAACAAGGCAACTAATGTCATTTACTTCAATATCCTAACATAAGATATTTATATTTTTTAATTAATTTAATCATTTAAAATTAAATAATAATTAATTAATCAAATACAAATATATTAAATATATGTATATATTTACATTAAAATTAAAAACATATATTCATTTAGGATATAAGTCAAATAACTCATTTTGACTATTAATTAATGTGTATTTAAATTAATCAAGTATTAAATGTAATACACAATAATTAGGCAAATGACTATCTAGTCCTTTAGCACGTATCTTGCGTTTAACCTTTAAACGACTTTATAAATAATCAATATTATTTATTAATGTTGCTCTAGTGCTCTACGAGTATGTTTCATTATTGAGACTCTCTAGATTCAGGTATATCCGTCACGAAATCAAATTTCGTGTCCATAATCTATCCACCCGTAGATTATGACGATCACGGATAATCTCGCTGAACCATACAGGTCGAGGTCATGGCAAATGTATAATTCCTCCGTCACAGGTATCCGGATAAATCCCAGAGATATAGATGTAAACGTCAAATCTCTATCGGGATTATCCAGTCGACTATTCTATTAGCAATCTCAAAAGAATGTTTAGAACTAGCTTCTAAACTTTACCACGGGCCCATGGTTTTATCTGATTGCTAATCATATGGACTACCTATGCTCTGATACACAGAACTGACGGATCCTATCTTGATACACATAGGACACCCTGAGGATCTATCTACACCCAACGAACAGGCGGAGGTCTGATCTAAATAGATCGGTG
Organism: Zanthoxylum bungeanum; assembly: GCA_019454045.1. Taxonomy (NCBI): domain Eukaryota; kingdom Viridiplantae; phylum Streptophyta; class Magnoliopsida; order Sapindales; family Rutaceae; genus Zanthoxylum; species Zanthoxylum bungeanum. The sequence goes on along the minus strand of SKCR01023058.1, from coordinate 6,613 downwards.
ACGTGACTGCCATCTAAGTGTAGAAGATGTCTCATGTGCCCACAATGGCATCTCAAGTCTAAGAATCACAAGTGCTACTCAACCCAAGAAGATTCTTATTGACGCTGGTGTACCATCCATTAAGAATCTTCGGTGAGTCGTTCAGTGTTTATCCGCTATAAACACCTACACGTCTATACTAGTCTCCAAGACTTATGGTTCATTGAGAAACCATTGGAATCATATATTCCAGTATACGACATGTACCGGTCTCAACGGGTTTACTATACTGACCAAGTAGTGTAAACCTTGACCAGGAACTGTCTGAGAATGACAACGTCATGATACTACTCAATGTCCGTTGCGACGCTTTTGCAACTGTATCATGACTAATCATTCTAGGGTCATTACGTCTTTACCATATAGAAGATAGATTATATTATAGAAACTGCATATATTATTCATAATAATAATGTTTTACAGAAGTATTTAACAGAAATACAACCGGGAATTGGCGCTCTGAGCACCAACCCCAACAAAATCTCCCACTTGCTCTAGTGCCAAATCGATTGTATCTAATACCCATCGACTCCACGTGTTTATCAAACAGCTTCGGAGGTATGGCCTTCGTCAGCGGGTCTGCTACATTATCTTCACTCGGTACCTTGCACACGACAATATCCCCTCGCGACACGATCTCTCGAATGATGTGGTACTTGCGTTCCACATGCTTCGACTTCTGATGCGCCCTCGGTTCCTTTGCTTGCGCAATGGCTCCAGTATTATCACAGTATAACGGAATCGCATTCTCGATACTTGGGACAACTCCAATTCTGTGATAAAGTTCTTTATCCACACAGCCTCTTTTGCAGCTTCAGAAGCTGCAATATATTCCGCCTCAGTGGTGGAATCAGCTGTCGATCCCTGTTTGGAACTCTTCCAACAAACTGCACCTCCGTTAAGGGTAAAGACAAATCCAGATGTAGACTTTCTATCATCGGGATCCGATTGGAAATCGGAGTCTGTATACCCATTAACCTGCAGTTCGTTTCCTCCATAAATTATTAACTTATCCTTAGTACCTTTAAGATACTTTAGGATATGTTTAATGGCCATCCAATGGTCATTACCTGGATTGGACTGATATCGACTAGTTACGCTAACAGCGAAACTGATATCAGGCCTCGTACATAACATGGCATACATTATGCTACCCAAACAGAAGCATAAGGTTGGTTAGACATTCTAACCTTCTCATCTTCTGTTTGTGGACACATCTTCTTAGAAAGATGAATCCCATGTCTGAACGGTATGTTTGCTGTCTTACAGTTACCAAAAGCTATACCGTTCCAAGATCTTATCTACGTACGTTGATTGGGATAACCCAATCAGCCTCCTTTGTCTATCTCTATAGAGTTTTATCCCTAAAACATAGGAAGCTTCTCCCAGGTCCTTCATGGAGAAATTCTTACAGAGGTACGCTTTACGCTTTGCAACATACCTAAATCATTCCCAATGATTAGGATGTCATCAACATATAGGACTAAAAATACGACCATGCTCCCACTGGCCTTCTGATACACACAGGATTCTTCCGAATTCTTGAGAAAACCAGACGATCTAATAATCTCATCGAATCGAAGATTCCAACTTCGTGAAGCTTGTTTAAGTCCATAAATGGACTTCTTAAGCTTACATACCATACCCGAGGTTTCGCTGGATGTGAAACCTTCCGGCTGTTCCATATAGATTTCTTCATCAAGAAATCCATTTAGAAAAGCCGTTTTGACATCCATTTGCCAAATCTCGTAGTCATGATACGCAGCTATAGAAAGCAAAATCCGGATAGACTTAAGCATTGCTACTGGCGAAAAAGTTTCATCGTAGTCGACGCCAGGTCGCTGCGTGTAACCTTTTGCTACCAGTCGGGCCTTGTAAGTTTCAACCTTACCGTCAGGCCCGCGCTTCCTCTTGTAAACCCATTTACAACCGATAGGAACAATTCCTTCGGGAAGCGGAATCAAGTCCCAAACTTGATTTTCATGCATTGAGTCTATCTCGGATTTCATGGCACTTTGCCATTTCACGGAGTCGATGTCCAACATCGATTCTCTATAGGTGAAAGGATCTGTCTCTTCAACTAAGAGAACATCCAGACTCTTTTCTTGTATCAAATACAAGCGTTCAGGAGGTCTAGATACCCTTTCCGACCTACGGAGTGTGTGTGTTGAAGGTCCTTCATCTACTTGAACTTCAGGTTCCTCCGTTGGTTCGTTGTTTTCAGGTTGGACTTCATCAAGCTCAACCTGTCTATGATTACCACCTTCTGACAAAAATTCTACTTCTAGAAATTTTGCGAAGCGAGCTACGAACACATTTCGATGCTCGGTATCATAGAACAGATATCCCCTCGTATTCGAAGGATATCCAACAAACCTAAACTTTTGCCCTCGAGGCGAAAGCTTATCTTGCTGAGTCACCCTGACATAGGCAGGACAACCCAAACCTTAATATAATTAAGATTTGGTCTCCTACCGAACCATATCTGATACGGTGTCGTAGGAACAGCCTTTGAAGGAATCTTATTCAAAAGATGTGCGGCTGTTAAGAGAGAGTAACCCCATAAGTAATAGGGCAAATCTGTGAAACTCAACATCGATCGGACCATATCCAATAAAGTCCGATTTCTCCTTTCAGATACACCATTGTGCTGTGGTGTACCTGGAGGAGTATATTGAGCGAGAATCCCATTCTCCTTCATATAATCCATGAACTCACCACTCATATATTCACCGCCTCGATCTGATCGAAGGCATTTAATATATTTACCAGTTTGTTTTTCTACTTCATTTCGGAACTCTTTGAACTTTTCAAAGGTTTCCGATTTATGTCGCATCAAATACACATAACCGTACCGTGATAAATCATCGGTAAAGGTAACGAAGTACGAATAACCACTGTGAGCAGTTTGACTTAGTGGACCACATACATCAGAATGTACGAGTTCCAGTAAGTTAAGTAGTGCGCGGTGTCCAACACCAGAAAATGGGGCTTTGGTCATCTTACCCTGAATACAGGATTCACAAGTTGGATAGGATTCAATGGTAAGATCTGATATCAAACCATTCCTAACCAATTGGGTAAGGCGTTTAACGCCAATGTGACCAAGTCTCATATGCCAAAGTTCAGTATTATAATTACAGGTAAACTACGTTTATTAACTCCAGTATTTAATATATCTTTTGAAGTTTGCAATGTATAATGACCATGCTGGTTTGGACAACAAAGGATCTGAATATTATTTTTATCATATAAATACAAAGAACTATTCTTAATATTAATACAAAAGCCTTCTGTATCTAATACAAAAAGTGATATAATATTGCGACACATCCCGGTACAAAATGACAGTCATATAACAAAAGTGTCCCATTCGGCAATGAGATCTCGCATACTCCCACTGCAACTGCATCCAAAGAGTCTCAACTCCCGAACCGCACTGCATCTCTCCAGGCTTCAGTTTCCTACTTTCCTTCAGCACCTGCAACGAATTGCAAATGTGAATGGGACAAGCAGAATCTAAAATCCAGCTGGATGTAACGGCTTCACAAGCCAAAGATAAATCAATAACTGGAAAAATAAAAGTACCTGATGTAGAAGCTCTGTCTCTCCTCACTGGGCAATGTAATCAGGACAGTTCCTTTTCCAGTGCCCAACTTTGCCGCAGTGGTGGCATTTGTCTTCAGAAGCCCTTTTGGGCTTTGCAATCTTCGCCTGTTGTTGAGGACCAAAAATCCTTCTTCTTCTTCTTGCCTTTCTTGTTCTTTCCCTTGGACCATCCTTGGGAAGAAGCCGAAAGAGAAGTAGTTCTAGGAGGGTGAGTCGGTACTCCCTTCTTAGGACCTCTTCTGCCGTGAGCAACATCCTATGTTGTAAGGGTTTTTATGGGGTGAATCCGGTAAGCAGCGGAAGCGGTGAAAATCCGATTTTCAGATTTCAAAAACTTTTTCTGGATTAATTAAATAAACATATTTATTTAATATTCCATAATCAAATATGAAATAAAATTCAAATGAATCATATTCAAGTGAATTTACCAAAATACCCTTGCTTTGTATTTTTGTCCATTTTAGTCTGAAATTGATCTAATCAATTTTTGAATGATTCTAAATCATTTCTAAGATGAACTTAGCATGTTCAAAACATCAAAACACCAAAGCAGCCAAAAATCCCCAATTTTATAACTTCAAAGCCGTGAGCACCATTAGGTGCCATTATATTTCGACGCTAAAAAGTTAAAGTTTAGCGTCTATTGAAATATTGGACGCTAAAGGTAAAACTTTTATTTTCCCCCGAAAAATTTCATTAAGTACCGCTATTTTTTTAGCGTCGAAATATTCGACGCTAAAATGAAAATAATTCGACGCTAAATATTTATTAAAATCCCTAATTTCGGTTTCCCCTCATTCTCTCTACTTCAAAGAAGGAATTGGTGCTTCCCTCATTCTCTCGACCAGAAACAGCTTCAATCTTCAACTATTACTTTGGGACACGCAGCAAATCAAGGTAATTTACTTTCTTCAATTTTGGCCGAATATGTTTGGTCTTTGGAAGCTAGTCTTTGTGTGTTTTAGTTGTGTGTTTTAGTTGGTGTGTGTTTTGTAATTTTGATAGAATTGATGAGTTTAAGGAGTGTGATGAAGAAATAGACGAGGGAGATGATGGTATTGATGATGATGATGATGATGATGATGATAATTTCATGGTATTGATGATGATGATGATGATAATTTCATGGTTTTGATGATGGTATTGATGATGATGGTATTGATGATGATGATGAATTTGATGATGATAATTTGATGATGATGATGACCAGAACAGCAGCAAAATGTTGTTGTTCTGGTACCAATTTGAAAAGTTGATGAGATAAGCCTAAGTGAGTATTGATTCAGAACCCTATTACATCTATTGATAATAGAACTAGCTAGGTTTACAGAGTTAATTAAGCTGCTTTCATGTTTTAGCTAAATTGCCAATAGTTTTGGCCAGGAGAAAGCAACTTTTTAGGAGACTCCTTAGGTGTCTTATTTTCTTTGGTTACACTATCAATTTCTAATGTATCAACCAACGCAAGAGAGAAACACATGAAGATAAATTAAGGTTTCAAAACTAGTATTTAAAATTATGGTTGTTTTCGAAAAAGATGAGTAAAATGAGAGAAGATATATAAATCTCAATGATCATAACCCTAGCTAGCTAGTTCCAATGATATGATAAAGCATGAATAAATGAAAAACTATTAATTAATTATTTTTATTTGCAAATCGTGAGCCAAACATGTGTGTATATGAAAAAGACAGACCCCATATCATATTAGAAGTTGGGTCGAGGAAAAACCTCTAATGATATGATCGAGCATGAATAAATGTTCATACTATGTATTCATGATTCATGCATATAATAGGTTAGATCCAAGCCACCACATGTGAGTTATTGTGATGGAAACCTGAAACTTTGTGTGTTTTTGCAGATGGCACCGGGCAATCGCAGACGGGCTAATGCGACTCCATCTACATCAGCAAAGACAACTGGCCCTGATGGAGTCTCTGATAGCACATGTGGGTCCAGTACAGCGAAGGGTCGAGGACGCATCCGTGGCCTGGGGTTGGCTAAGCACGTTAAGGCTCACGGTCGTATCCGAATTGAGATATCAGATGATGGACAAAGTCAAGTCGGACAATATAATTCAGCGTTTACTACAGCCATAGGAGCTGTTAGCCCACATGTTCTTCAGATGATCGATTTGATCGATCAATTGAGGCAACATAATCTCATATTGAATGACATTCTCGGTAGGAGTGTCATTCTTGGTTCACTACCAGCTTCATTCGCCAGTTCGTGATGTACTTCAACATGCACGGGACTGTCTGTACCTACCAGGATCTACATAGTGTTGGGGTTGGTGCTCAGAGCGCTAATTCCCGGTTGTATTTCTGTTAAATACTTCTGTAAAACATTATTATTATGAATAATATATGCAGTGTCTATAATATAATTTATCTTTCTATATGGTAAAGACGTAATGACCCGAGAATGATTAGTCATGATACAGTTGCAAAAGCGTCGCAACGGACATTGAGAAGTATCATGACGTTGTCATTCTCAGACTGTTCCTGGTCAAGGTTTACACTACTTGGTCAGTATAGTAAACCCGTTGAGACCGGTACATGTCGTATACTGGAATATATGATTCCAATGGTTTCTCAATGAACCATTAGTCTTGGAGACTAGTATAGACGTGTAGGTGTTTATAGCGAATAAACACTGAACGACTCACCGAAGATTCTTAATGGATGGTACACCAGCGTCAATAAGAATCTTCTTGGTTGAGTAGCACTTGTGATTCTTAGACTGGAGATGCCATTGTGGGCACATGAGACATCTCTACTACTTAGACAGCAGTCACGTCACCGATCTATTTAGATCAGACCTCCGCATGTTCGTTGGGTGTAGATTGATCCTCAGGGTGTCCTATGTGTATCAATATAGGATCCGTCAGTTCTGTGTATCAGAGCATAGGTAGTCCATATGATTAGCAAATCAGATAAAACCATGGGCCCGTGGTAAAGTT
>SKCR01023057.1:0-20304 GCA_019454045.1 Zanthoxylum bungeanum | reverse complement strand
GATCCATGTTGAATCGTTTCAACACTTTGTCAATATATGTACTCTGGGAGAGTGCAAGCAGCTTTCTAGATCTATCCCGGTAGATCTTTATTCCCACAATAAAGGCTGCTTCTCCCAGATCTTTCATGGAGAATTTTAATGAAAGCCAAGCTTTCACCGACGTTAGCATGGGAATGTCATTGCCTATAAGCAATACGTCGTCGACATAAAGGACAATAAAAGTTAGTGCTCTCCCACTAACCTTCTTGTATACACAAGGGTCATCATCGTTTTGTATGAAATCATATTCTTTTATGATCTCATCAAAACGCTGATTCCATGACCGTGATGCTTGCTTCAATCCATAAATGGATCGATTTAACTTACAAACCTTGTTTGCAAGTCTAGGTACGATAAAACCGTCAGGTTGTTGCATATAAACATCCTCCAAAAGGTTTCCGTTAAGGAAAGCGGTTTTAACGTCCATCTGCCATATCTCGTAATCGAAATATGCAGCTATTGCAAGCATTATCCGAATGGATTTAATCATGGCAACGGGTGAGAAAGTTTCATCATAATCAATACCATATTGTTGACGATGACCCTTTGCTACAAGCCTAGCTTTGTACGTTTGTACGTTGCCATCCATGTCGGTCTTATTCTTGAAGATCCATCTGCATCCAATAGGCTTTACGCCTTCTGGTGCATCAACCAGTGTCCAAACTTGGTTGGTATACATGGAATCCATCTCGGACTTCATGGCATCTTGCCATAAAGCGGAATCAATATTCTGTATTGCTTCCTCATACGTAGTCGGTTCATTATCCTCAATAAGATTAATATCTACATGAGGTGAGATCAGGAACCCATATCTCTCAGGTACCTTCCTGACTCTCTCCGACCTACGCGGTCCTTGTGTATCTGAAGATTGTGGTACAGACTCATCCTGGATGGTCTGTTTATGTTCCGTCGTTGATTCATTGCCAGGAACAGTATCACTATGATTTTCATCGAGCTCCACTTTCCTCCCACTTACCACTGCATCTAGGAATTCCTTCTCAAGGAAAAATGCATGTAGAGCAACAAACACTTTGTTCTCTTGTGGGTGATAGAAGTAATATCCTTTGGTTTCCTTAGGATATCCCACGAAAAGGCATTTATCTGATTTGGGTTCTAGTTTGGTACCTTCCAAACGTTTAACATGCCCAGCATCCCCAAATCTTCAGGAAGAGAAACCTGGTTTCCTTCCTGTCCATTTCTCATATGGAGTCTGTTCAACAGACTTTGACGGAACCTTATTCAAAATAAGTACCGCACTGGTTAATGCGTATCCCCAGAAGGATATTGGTAGCTCAGTCCGACTCATCATCGACCTTACCATGTCTAACAAGGTACGGTTTCTCCGTTCAGACACACCGTTTAATTGCGGTGTTCCAGGAGGAGTCTACTGTGAAAGAATACCATTTTCTTTCAAGTAATCTTGTAACTCATAACTTAAGTATTCGCCACCACGGTCCGACCGCAATGTCTTAATACTCTTTCCTGTTTGTTTTTCTACTTCGTGTCGAAACTCTTTGAATTTCTCAAAAGTTTCCGACTTGTGTCTCATTAGATACACATAACCATAACGAGATGCATCATCCGTAAAGGTTACGAAGTAATGATATCCACCTCTAGCCTGGCTAGACATGGGCCCACATACGTCGCTATGAACGAGGGCTAACAGTTCTGTGGCACGTTCACCTTTACCACTAAAAGGTGTTTTAGGCATTTTGCCTAAAAGACAAGATTCGCAGACATCATATGAATTAAGATCAAATCTGTCCAAGTACCCACTCTTCGAAAGTGTGGATATGCGAGTCTTGTTAATGTGTCCTAGACGACAATGCCACATGTAAGCTTCATCTTTTAGATTACTCTTTTGAGCCTTTTGTTTGTTATTTTATGTTTAGGAGATTCATTTATATTCAAATATAAAGGCCATTATTTGCTACAGCAGTGCAAATTTCTACATCATTTTTATATAAATAACACCCAGTGTTTCTAAATACAAATGTGTACCCATGCTGGGTTAACAAAGATACAGATATGATATTCCTAGTCAAACTAGGTATATAATAACAGTTCAAAAGTTTAAGCATATGCCCCGAGGGCAATTCCAAAACAAAAGTCCCTACAGCCAAAACAGCAACTGGAGTTCCGTTTCCGACTCGTAGATCAACCTCCCCTGAAGTCAGCATCCTGCTATCCTGCAAATCAGTACATATATGAGCAGACACAACCAGAATCAAAAATCCAATTTTTAAAACTAGAAGTAGTCATATTTATCTCAAGAACAAACATACCAGAGGCTAGTGCCTTGCCTGCCTTGATATCTCCCTTTGTCCCTTGCCCATTCGGCAGTCACGTTTCCAGTGACCCTTCTTGCCGCAGTTGAGGCAGACATCTTGAGATTTGTCCTTTGGCTTCCCAGAAGCTTTTGTCAACTTGCCTTTGCCCTTTTTCTTATGTTCTTCTTCCTCACCCCTCCAGTGCTTTGGGCCCAGCCTTTGGCCTCTGAGAGGTCGATGCAAAGTGAGCCTCGCGCTTGCCCCCTTTTTGAGTTCCTTTTCAGACTCCTTCAAGATGGATAACAGCTCTCCAAGAGTGTCATCCGTATCCATCAACTTATAGTTGATTATGATTTGTCTCCAAGTATCAGGAAGTGACTGTAAGATCAAATCTATGGTCAGCTCAGCCTCCAAGACTATTCCCATATTGGCCAACTCATCAATATCGGCGATCATTTGAGCCCCGTGGGCCTCAACTGATGCGCCTTCAGTCATTCGGGCGCGGAAGAGTTTCTTCACCAACTCGTACCTTTCCATCCGCTTGTTGGAGCGGTGGAGATCTCGCAGTCTAGCCATCATACTATTAGGATCCAAGTCCATATTCTGGCGACGAAAGTGCTGAGTCATCGAAGCTAACATAATAGCCTGAGCTGTGTCACAATCATTGCTGTGAGTTTTCCATAACTCCAGCTCAAGTGGGTCAGTGGGCTTAGGCGGGATGGTGTTTGTACAATGTACAACATCCTCTCAGCCCAAAGGACTATCCTCAGGTTCATTTCCCAATCAGCGAAGTTTGTGCCCTTAAAGACATTGTCACCCATGATGATGTCTCGGACATTTACCTTGCTTGCCATCTCAACTACGATAGTCCAACTATCTAGTTAACGATAAAATGGGTACGGTCAAACTGTTACAAGAAAAAATAACAATGAATTTGTCCAACTAATTTTAATTAATTAAACGAAATAATTTTGAAAGACGCGTATGGCTAAGTATCTGAATGAAATTGCAAATTCAATACTAGCCTCCCACTATTTTATCAAGTCTCTAACCCTCTGTTGAGAACTCGGGAAATCCTATTCCTAGTGGGCTAGGATCCGTTAAATAACACAAACCTTGACTTTGGCCAACAAGCTGTATGCTATTTAACTAGGTAGATCTCAAAGATCAATTGGATCCCATCCAATTCCTAGATCCGGTTAGGTGGACATCCAAGTCCAAAACATATGTATATTCACTTATGCCAATGTATCTAATAAATTTTCCTAACCATATCCTCCGAAACATCTAGGCCTTGGCTTTGGCACAACAAACCTAATGATTCCGGTTAAGCGGGACCCATGACAAGGAAAGTTTCGTAATCAATGTCGTTGGACAAGAAGTGATCTTGACTTTGGCCAACAAATCACAACTTGGACAAGACACCGATGTGGAACAAAACTCTCATGATTCAAGTACATCCTCATTGACAAAGGTCTTGACTTTAGCCAACAAACCAATGCCAATTTTGGATCTTGAACAAGAATCATTCAATGGAAGGATAATTGCTTAATATAAATTGAGGGATTTTGCGTAATTGGCAACCAATTTATATCTTTGTTAGGTCTCATCATCATACACCCTTAGCATGCTTCTAAAACATCATAAAGTGCATAAAGTAAATTAATAGTGATATACGGATGGATATATAAAACAACTTGTCCTAGAACAAATCACTCCATTCACTCCCAGCTAGCAATATTCTACTTCTACCCAATTACATAATACAATAAGAGAAACCTCATTACATTGAGGGGAATTAGGTGAGAAGAGAATACAAAGAGATAAAAGAGATAAGGCTGGACACGCAGGTCCAATTTATAAATTCTAAATTTACAATAATTTCTAAAATTACCATTTCCCTTCTAATATCCATCCGCTATACACTATTCATTCATCACATACATGTATATTCATTCAAGACATGCTATAACAACCAATCAAATCCAATTAATTAGTCTTTGTTAAGTGATCATCCAATGTTCAATCAACGGTTTGATTTTGCGCGAGTCCAACTTAAGTACATAAGGTACGAATTCATGAATTATATCGAACTACCCGTTAAATCCAATTTAAGTCGCATTCAATATTAATCCAATTTATTTAATTCCAAATTAAATGTTTACATTTTAATGTGCTTTTAAAGATTAGATTCTAAATCTTATCAAATTGGGTCTCCAAGCCCAACTAACATCCAATGGTGTTTAATTAAAGTCCGATGGGCTTTCAATTGATTTATAAAGGCTTGGGCTTTGGTCAATGTGGGTCAAACCCAATTACCAAGCCCAAATAAGGAATCACCCTTAAGTGCCATAAAATCAATTTCAAGCCCATAAGGCCCAATTAAACATAAAAGCCCATTAATTAAATTTTAACATTCCAAATTTTAAAATTCAATTGATTAAAGTGTAATTGCATGATTAATTCATTAAACCAAATATTCAAAAATACCAATTTAATTTATTAATCATCAATTGTTCAAAACACTTGTCTAACATTTATTTGAACAAAAAATCAAGTCCTTTAACATGTCATGTTGTATTCGGCCAAGAGGGATTTTTGCGGTTCGATTTGTTTTTCAATCCAATTGAATTACTAATCTATATCCCGTATTGATTTTAAGTCATCTAATGAACTTGAAAGCAAAAATTCCAATTAAGTGAAAAGACCTCCATTTTCGGTCAAAGCAACAATTTTGGGGAAAAATCATCCAATGCATTTTTCTCAAAATTGATCATGTATTACATCAAATATCATACATATAAGCATACTCAAATCATCTAATGAACTTGTGCATGCAAAATACCAAACCAGTAAAATGACCTACACATTCGGCCAAGGCATCAATTTTGGGGAAAAAATATCCAATGCATTTTTCTCAAAATTGATCATGTATTATATCAAATATCATACATATAAGCATACTCAAATCATCTAATGAACTTGTGCATGCAAAATATTCAACTTAGTGGAAGTACCTCACATTCGGCCAAAGCAACATTTTGGGGAAAAATCATCCAATGTATTCTTCTCAAAATTGATCATGTATTATATCAAATATCATACATATAATCATGCTTAAGTCATCAAATAAACTTGTGCATGAAAAATTTCAAACCAATGGAAGCACCTCCACATTCGGCCAAGACAACCACTTTGGGGAAAAATCATCCAATGCATTTTCTTTAAATTGATCATGTAATATATCATATAACATACATATAAGCATACTTTAGCATCCAATTTAACAAGAACATGCTTCAATCAATTTTCCCCAAATTAACCCTAATGTATTTCATGCTTAAACATGGCTCCATGATACCATTGTTGGTTTCTATAATTAGTCCCAAAGAAAGATTAAGCCATAGAAATACATATAACATACATGCAAAGCTAGAAACATGGCGGAATCATACTTACTAAGCTTTGTGACAAAAATGGTGAAGACAATCCTTGAGTCTTCAATGGTGGAAGTTTCGGCCAAGATGAAGAGGAAGAGAAGCTCCAAGTCTTCAAGTGTTCCAAGCTCCAAGGTTGTTTCCCTATCACCTCTTTTGATCCTTGCTTGTGCTAGCAAAAATGGAGAATAAAAAAACAATTTTTCTGCCCTTCAATGAAGCTCACGGCGTGAGCAAAGGAAGAAGAGGAGAGTGAGACTTTTCAATTTTTGTTCTCTCTTGTTTCCAAAACCGTGAGTGACAAATGAAAAGCAAAATGAAATGATATCAAATACCAAATGAATTTTTTAATCAAAAAACCCTTCAAAAACCGTGAAAGGTTTTTCCCTCCAAAGGAAAATTCATCATTTGCCATCATTATCTCACATTGAGAATAGAGACAATGTATCATCCCTTAAAGGTGACTAGATACATCCATCATCTATTCGTATCAAGTAATGAGATATCGCGATGTGATTTGCGGATTCCACCCGTTTCAAAATACGAATGTGTCCGCAAACACTTTCGGGCCCAAATTCGCTAATTCCGAATTAAGAATTTCCGTCGCGACGAGAATTACATAAAATTACGCCTAGCGGAATTATTATTCAGATCGCTAACGAATTAATTCTAAATTAATTCGTTTGCCCGAATTAAAATCCGATTTTAATTCCGCGTCAAAATCTGATTTCGTTTAATAATATATCGAATATATTATTTTATCGATTAATTCCAAATTAATCGATCTCTCTCTATCTCTCCTAATAAGGCATTTTATCCAAGATAAAGTTTCTCCGCAATTAATCCAAGATTAATAAAGTTCGAATCAAACATCATAGGTGAATCTTCAGGAAGCGACCCAAGAGATCTCCAGATATGTTGGCAGTAAATACGGTCGTTGGATAATCCAAACACGTACGTACCTCGTACTACGTTTTTACCGATTTACAAGACAATGTTGGCTTCTAGCAAAGCGCCATGCCTACCCAATTCTCCAGAAATATTCTTACTGGAATATTAGATCTTTATCAAGCGTAGTATACCGTAGTATTGCGTACATCGATCCAGTATCGGATGATCACATGTTAGGCCTGGGGCTGGAAATGTGTATGCCCCGTACGAAACATATATCGGATATCAAACAACTAGTCTCTTTAAATCGGACAATCCTGACCTGGTCATATTGTCCCGACGGTTGCAACCTTTTATAGAGTACTAGTTCTGTATCCCGTGTGATTATCATCTCCATATGTCTGAAGTGATACTTCCATCTTGACATCACATCCAGTACACTACGATTCTCGATAAACCCAGAAGAGGCGTACACAGAACCGGTTAAAGCCCCGAACCACCACAACCAAAGTTTACCGATTGTCGCAAGTACTAGCGATGCAAGTCTCAGGTTAAGACCATATACACCTACCCTGATGCGGCCTCCCATAGACACGCAGACATACTACCAATGGGATTCCGCGGGGTCTGTCCAGAGCGAAGCTGTTTTCCGTACCATCGGTAAAACACAACCTCCTATCGCACTTGCATAAGTATCCAATACTTAAATATATGAGAACTATGCCGTTGTGCCATCACAACTCGCACAAGTGCAATACTAGTCTATTCCGCATTATCGATGTCCAATCTCGATAATACTCTGACTAGGGATATTTAATGATTAAACCTTTTATATTGATACTGTCTCATATCATCTCAATACGGAACTAATCATATGGACTTTGCCATTAATATGTTAAAGTAAACAATTTTACAAAACGGCAAAAGGCAATTTCATTATCACATAGTTAATTTTGTACAATAATACAATATCATTTACAAAATAGTGACCCTATGGGTCATAATGTCTAACAGATCACGGCTATAGTACTTTGTCCTACTGTCCGTACTGGTACTTTTGCTAACTTCGTAGTGTATTCAATTCTCATGGGTCTGCTCTTTTAAATTTACATTGGTTACTATTGGTATTGGTCCAATCTATAAGTTCTCACTGGTACTGTGAACTTGCTTATCATGGTTTAGGTCGGGTTCTTATTTGTCTGAACTCAGAAGTCTCATTGGTCTCTTTTAGGTAAACCATCCTTCCTAATTTCACTACTTCTGTCTTAGAATATTAACGTTATGCAAACTGAGTTTCCATACAGTTATCTCTTTCTATGCTGGCATGAGTTAGAATAATCATTTTACGTCTCTACGGATGTCGACGTTCCTTGTTCTGGTATTCTATGTCTTGGTAGAGTCTATTGCTCATATAAGATAGGTATGAGATAGACTCCTTTAAAATAGCTTCTCCAATCGATATTACTGAGGAATAAGAATCTTGGTAACCTAGGGTTGCATCTATGTCGGGTCTTTTGGGGTGAGGCAATTAATCATCTTTGCTTACGACCTTCATTTTTCTGCTTGCGGACCTAGGTTCAGGGATCTAGAATTTCTTTATCCTTTTTGGCATTTTTTTGTCTATTGGAACTCCCACGTCTAATCTGATTTCTTACCTCTCTTATGGTTTTAACTATCTTTTGCTATTGGAGAGCTTGTTATGTATACGGGGTACTCAAAGGCTATTGGTTTGGCTTGAATGAACTTTATTAAGGAATGAAGGAATCTTACAAAATGGAGGAGACCTTATATAGATCTTTTTGGCACTCTTACTCTTAATTAGGCTTACTATATTCCTTTTACTACTATAGTTTTTCTAGTGTTCTCTTTATCATATATTTCTGTATTCTCCCACTAACTATCTCTGGTTTATTGAACATCTATGTATCATTCCTTACTTTTCTTTCTAGTTTTCTCTTCTCACTCATTGGAGTGAAATATTCTTAGGAACTTACTATCTATCTTTATAACTTGTCTTGGACATTTGGAAAATGAACCAGGGTAACTATGGAAGGATTTTCAAAGAATATAGTTACTTCATAAGGAAAGATATTCGAATAGTTCAGAAATTCTTACTAAACTGACTATAGAACTTTGAAGACGTACTCGAGGATCGGATACTAGAGACGTAGTGCCTCACATACTCGTACCCCGGGCATACTTCGTATACAAGACCCAAACATTCTACCTACTACAGTCACTGACTCCCTAGACCATGCTCTGATACCATCTTTGTAACATCCCCAACCCGGAGATGTTACTAGCAGGGAATAGGCCGTCATATTCCCCTGAGCCTCCGACTCTCTGACAACTGCTAATCACATTTAATATATAAACTCATTAATGGGACCATTTCCCAACACATGAACATAAATGCATAACATATTTCATACTAAGTACTCAATTTTACTACATATTAGAACTCTGACAGTGAACACTTATAAAGCAGTATATATGTAATCTTTACTATATAACATATAAGATACATGACTTTTACTGACTCTGAATGAACTAAACTCCGTCTCTGTCTTAACCTGGTGGACCAACTCCCTAGTGACTACCATCGGTATCCATCCTCTTGAGCTCGTCCTCCAGGGTAAACCTGTAAAACAAAGAAACTGTGAATAAATGGGAACAATCTAATTGAGTAGACAATTTTAAAATAGGAACTAAAATACTTTTTGAAAATCCATGGATCAAAAGCCAAATTCATCTCAAATCATCTCTTCTGAAATCTCTTTCATTATCAGAAAACAACTCTCTTTCTGGAAAACTTTTCTGAAAACTGCTTTTTGTCTATAAATCTTTAAAATTCCCATAAACTGTTTTCCATCTGGCAAATGTTTTTGAAAACATTTCTTTCTATAAAACTGTAAATTCTTTCTGCCTAAATGAACTCTTTTGAAAACTCTTTCATAAAATTATATTTTCTGAAAATCATGTCTCTAAAAATCTATTTCTGAAATCTTTCTATAAAATCTGTAGAAAACCTTAGCAGAAGGGCGTTATGTATCGATGTCCCCTCATACGCCTAAACTGGTGGTCTTAGGGCATTATGTATCGCCGTCCCCCAAGCAAGTGGAGCTAGGTGTGCAAATCCATGACATTGGAGCATTACGTATTGCAGTCGATCAATGCATGCCACTATTTTATCCCTGAATCTAGGGTCTAGGGGCTTTACGTATCGTCGTCCCCTTAGCCTTGAAATCTGGTGGTCTTGGGGCGTTACGTATCGCCGTCCCCCAAAACATTGAAACTTGGATCTAGGGGCGTTTCGTATCGCTATCCCTCTAGTCTTGCTATACATGTGCACAAGTTGTATCCGTGAATTCTAATGTATGAACCAAGTTACATAGTGAGGTGGGTTTTTCCCCATGCCTCTGGAAATCATAGAATTCTTGCTTTTAAATTAGTCTTTCTAAAAGCATTTTCAATTGTAAAAAATTTGTAAACAACTTGGTTAATGCCCTAAGACATTTAAAAATAAGTCTCAATTCAAAACTAGATAAGTAAATAACAGTTTCAGAAAAGGGGTCCACTTACTGATTTGGAGTCCGCTACCATTACTTCATTTGCTGAAGGAATTTTTGTATCCAGCGATGACCTTTAATTGATAACTCAGATTACAAAATGGACTGAGGAATATATTACGGAATTAGGCTAAATTTATCTATCTAATTATTTTCTATCACTTCAGAATGTATCATACTTATATTATGATGTAATGTATGTATGTGAGCTGATACGAGACCCTTACGGTGCTCTCTAACATGCTAGGGTGAGATTGGAATAAATTAAAATTAGTTTGGGGAAGTTTTAATCACACGTCGCGACGCTGCCCCTAGGGCATCACGGTGCTCTCATATACTGATAAACCAATGAGCATCCTCTCTCTACGCGTCATAACGCAAGTCCATAGGCGTCACAGTGCTCACATTCCAGGATTGAATGTGTGAAAATTTCCCCGTACGCGTCGCGACGCTGGCCATTGGGCATCGCGACGCTAGCCTATTTTCCAAGATTCAAAACATGCTTACCAATGTTTATCTTACCAAAATGTATCTCAACACCCTCACACTATAATTATACATAAATAGTTCTTTAACTTCAACATTCAAGTATGTTAAAACAACACTTCATTATCAATTTAACTCTTTAATCCCATAACTCTAACTTAGCTCAACTTTAGGATTACTAAAAATTTAGACCTTTCTTAATATAATCTAATTTCATGCTCATTATGCCACTAAATGCGATCCTTAGTAGGTCACTTAAATCAATATAGCTTCATATCATCCAAATTTCTCAATCCAAAATTTGGGACAAGTTACTTTTACCTCATTTCATTTGATTTTCCTCATCCCTCAAGTCTTTCTTGGTTGATTTCCTTCTTCTTAGCTTAATATATGAGGATTGATATTTGATTCCTCATTTATCTTTCTTTTTTCTTGGTTGAACCATATGTCTATGTCAACCAAATTATCTGGATTCATTAAGTTTAAGTTCCAATTATAGCTACCCCCGTCCGACAGGTATATGTCTATCCTGTAAGGAAATCTATTAAAAGGTTATCTATCCTCAAAGAATATCGTGGGCTATTAAGTCTAAGGCTGAAACCTAAAATCCCTATGTCTAGTTCATTTTAGATTTACCACATCAATCTTATTGGTGATCAGACAACAAGAAGCATTAAGCTTAAGACTTAATAAGTAAACCATTAAATTACCCAAACTATAAAATAACCCCTTATAAACCGGTGATATTAGAGTTCATCACAACCCCAGATAACTAACACATAACTAGGGCTAGTAAAAACTTAAAGTAAAAGACATAAAGTAAAAATACTGAAAAGTAAAAGACATAAAGTAATAGCTGAAAAGTAAAATAAAATAAAATAAAATGCTAAGGTAAAATGTATTACTTTTACTATTTACTATTTTAGATATCTCCCATAAAATAATATATAAACTTGTGATAATATTTCCAACCGACCAATCTGGCAGTATCATTTTTAAGTCAATATTTTAAATAGTGAATATATTATTTTTAAGGGAGATAAATCTAAATAGTAACAGTAAAAAAAATACCTTTCACCCTAACTGGGGAAGTTACCTCCTCATGGTGAATAATAAAAACTGTAAAAAGTAAAAAAGTAAATTAATATATTAACAAAACGTAATTAAAATTATTTACAAAATTAAAAACTACAAAAAAAACTAAAAACTAAAAGAAACTAGAGAGAGAAACTCTCTCTTTACATTTGAAGCTCTATTTATAGGCCCGGGTAGGCTTCCAGCGTCGCGACGCTAAGGCCTTTGGCGTCGCTACGCCAGCTTCTGTCGACATGGCACGCTCTGGTTCGTCGGTTGCAGATTCTAGATCAGGTGACACGTGGCGAGGTGGTTGGGCTTTAATTATTATGACACGTGGCGGCTTCTGATTGGTCGATGAGATTCTTATCCGCCATGTGTCAGATAAGGATTAGAGACTCAATGATTGATGCTGACGTGGCGACACATGGGAAAGAGACTGTCGGCACCATAGGATTGCGACACGTGGCACTTCCTGATTGGTTGATGATGACGTGGCGGTGAGGTGGCAGTTTGACTTGGTCAACCTGGTGATGTGGCTGATGACGTGGCAATAACGTGGAGTGACACGTGACGATGGTGACTGTCGGCACCGTAGGATGCCGACACATGGCACGGCGTATGTTAGCAGATCGGCTGTGATGGTGACACATGGAACGGCGGACGTTAGCAAAGTCAAACTTTTCTCAGAGTCTGACATGTGGACCAGGCGCACATTAGCACTGTTCGGCGTACGTTAGGCGTCGCGACGCTGAAGGTCTTGCCGTCGCGACGCGGGAATTTACCAAAATGCCCCTTTTCGTCCAATTTTCACTGTTTTGGCCCAAATCACCTCCAGAATGTCCTGAAACATTATTTATCTATAAAATAACACAAAACACATCAAAATATTCACAAAAACTCAAGAAACTATACAAAATATTAGGTTAAATGAGTGGGAAATAGTGATAGATTTACCACTCATCACACCCCCAAACCTAACATTTTGCTAGTCCTCGAGCAAACCATAAAATAACATAAATAAATTAACTAAGCCACTTTTATAGGGATCACGGTTGCATTTAGCGTATGCAACAAGCCTTTAAACCCCTAGGTGTCCCTAGTGGACGAGTTGTAGTCTCGTGAGGGTTTACATCAATGATACCCACAAACATTTTACAAAAGTAAAAATGTAGTAAAACTAATGCACACAAAAGCAAAAAGACAAGCGAAAAGAGAATAAAGATGTTAGTGACTAATCAGGTGAAACTTCTACTCAAAGTTACTAGTTGTTTTGTTTTATTATAAATTACTGAATAAGTAAATTCTTCGATTATTTTTACCATTCTTCATATACATAGCCAACAAAATATTAAACAACTTATTTTTGCCCACAACAGTCATAAGTGCAGTTGATAAGAGAGTAATATTTTTGTCCTAAAGTTCTTTCAGATTTCACACCTTTTTGTAGCAATGGAATAATTTTTCTCATTTTTCTGATTTTTTCTTTGATTTTTCTCTATTTTTTATTTATATACAATACCTTCCGTCTATGTAGCGAGTGTTGGGTCGGTGACTCCTAAACCAGTTGGCTTTAGGGCACTAGGTGTTAAGACACCCCTACGGACTTAATTACTCAGACTTCAGATATATATTTTTGCAACATCTTCAATCCATGTAACGAGCTTTGGGCCAGTGACTCCCAAACCAGTTGGCTTTATGGCACTAGGTGTTAAAACACCCTTACATACTTAATAACTCGGATCTCAGACTTTTTTTTTTCTACTCCATTGCTTTTTGAGATGTTTCCTCCAATTAAACTAGAGCACTGAATATTACAAACTTTTCAATTTTAGCTCATGTCCGTATGTTACTATATATGTTGATAATATCTGTCAACTGAGCATATGAAGATCCATTTTAGTCCTTTTTAAGGAGAATTCACAAATTAAATAATTCAAAATGAAATAAACAAAAATTAACTTGTTTCGAAATAAGTTTGAGATACGTCTCAGGAGTGGAAACTCCTTACTCAGCTATCTCTTACCAATTTCACCTTTTTAGTCAAATAAAAATGCAAAATATTTTTGTAATTTTTTAAAATTTTTCAATTTGTTTGTTTTGTATTTTTCGAAAAATTTTGGACTAAAAATAAAAACAACACACAAACTAAAAACAAAGTTCTGATCAACTAATTCCCTCCCTCAAACCTAAATGAGACATTGTCCCCAATGTCTTAAACAGTAAAAGGAGAGTTAAGAAGGTCGTACCTGGTTAGCTGAAATCTGGGCGATATCTTTGATTTGTACTCCCCAAAACAGTGATGTTTCTCCTGAATGCTCTGGATCTTTATTAAGGTTAAAAATTTGCTCCTCCATTTGCTCTGCTTCTTGTTCCACCTTTTTTTCACAGATGTATTGTAAAATTTTTGTATTCAGCTCTTCATCTGTCCTCTGTGAGATGCATGCTTCAAAATTGTCAACCTGAGGCTGCATAGATGTTTCTGACATTAGGTTTTCATCCTCTGATACGACTGGAATGGATGGTTCAGGTAGATCTTCATCAAACATCATGGTAAAGCATGCTCCAAGATCTTCATTTTGAGGATTGAAAGTTTGATCCTCCGTTGTGTTGGTTTCTAATTAGGTCTCAAGATCATGAAATCAAGCATAAAATTCGCATGAATATACAAAGGAGTAAGGCGGAATACATACTCACATTGATCGGATCTTGCAACGCGATGAAAACAAGTCTTCAAGCTTCTCAAACTCGCGGTAATGGAGCTCCTTGTGCTGCTGGACTGCTCGGTTTTGGTCCTTCTTGTCTCTCCAAGATTCGGCCATGGGAGGACTCCATGGAAGCTCCAAGCTTCAAGCTCCAAAAACGATTCCATGCTCACAAGTTCACTGCCCTATCACCTTTGTATCACTCATGGTGTGCTAGCACTAAGTCTTCTTCCTTGCTTCCCCTTGATTCAGTCAAACCAGAAATTTTGAGAGGAAGAAAACGGTTCCAAAACCGTGAAGGAGAAGGAGAAGAAAAGAGAGGGAAAAGGGTTTTCACGGGAAACCGTGTGGAGAGAGAGAATTAGTCAAAAAGAAAAAGTGTAAAATGCTTTTTATATTTTCCAAAATAATAAAGCCATATACCACTTTTTCAATTTTCCAAAAAGTCAAAAGCAAAAGCATTAATGTTTTTCAACTACTACGTCAATCAATCAAATCAAGTGACAACTTGTCACATCACTCAAAGTGACTAATGATTTGACGCTTGATGTGACTTGCGATTTGACGCTCGATTTGACTTGCGTGCCGCACTCGAATTCAAAATGCGAACGCGCTCGCAAATAATCTCGGGCTTGGGTTAGCTAATTCCAAATTAACGAATTTTCTGTTGCGTCGTAATTAAATGATTACGCCTAGAGAAATCATTATTCACGTCGCTAACGAATTAATTCTAATTAATTCGTTCGCCCGAATTAAAATCTAATTTTAATTCTGCGTCGAAATCCAATTTCACATAATATATCGAATATATTATTTTATCGATTAATTCCAAATTAATCGTTCTCTCTATTTAATTAATATTTTATCCCAGATAAAATATCTCTGTAATTAATCCCAGATTAATTTTCTCTCTTCTAATTAATCACAGATTAATAAAGTGTGAGTTATACATCATCAGTGAATCTTCGGGAAGCGACCCATGAGATCCCCGGATATGTTGGCAATAAATACGATCGTCGGACTATCCGAACACATAAGTACCACGTACTACGTTTATACCGATTTACAAGACAAGGTTGGCTTCTAGCAAAGCGCCATGCCTACCCAATTCTCCAGAAATATCCTTATAGGAATATGTAATCTATATCAAGCGTAGTATACCGAAGTATTGCATATTTCTATCCAGTATCGGATGTTCACGTGCTAGGCCTGAGGATGGATTTGTGTCTACCCCGTACGAAGCACATATCGGATGTCTGGTAACTAGTCTCTATAATCGGATATTCATGACCTTGTCACAATATCCCGATAGCTCGAGCATTTAAGAGAACAAGTTCTGTATCCAACGTGACCATCATCTCCATATGACTGGAGTGACACATCTGTCTTGACATCACACCCAACACACTACGATTCCCAATATACCCAGTATCGGTGTACACAGAACCTGTTAAAGCCCTGGACGACCTCAACTAAAGTATATTGATTTTCGTAAGCATTAGCGGTGCAAGTCTCAGGTTAAGACCAAATACACCTACCCTGATTGCAGACTCCCATAGACACATAGTCATACTACCAATGGGATTCCGCGGGGGGTCTATCCAGAGCGAAGCTGTTTCCCATACCATCAGTAAAACACAACCTCCTATTACACTTGCATGAGTATCCTATACCCAAATATATGAGAACTATGTCGTTGTGCCCTCACAAATGCGCACAAGTGTAATACTATTCTTTTACGTATTTATCGATGTCCAATCTCGATAATACTCTGACTAGGGATATTTAATGATTTATCCTACGTGGACTAATACTGTCTTATATCATTCTCCGTCCAGGAACAAATCATAGGGACCTCTCATTATTTATATATCTAGGTGATCTAATAGCAAATGATAAGAGTGCAATCTCCTTTGTCACATAGTTAATTTGTACAACAACACCATGATCTGTACAAATAGTGACGCTATGGGTCATAATTGTCCAACAATCTGCCACTTGGTCTATAGCCAGTCACTCGAGTCTCTTACACCCGAACTATGTAGGGTTGGCTCAAACTGCTGAGAAAAACTTTCGTCAGCGGATTTTCATGATTATCATCTGATGCGATTTATTCGATCATCAAATCACCACGATGTATGATCCGAACGGATCAGATGAATATCAAAATATGTATCTGGATCGTTGATGAGACCATTAATTCTTTAGCCTGTGCTGACGCCTAGCTCAGCTGCTAATAGAACTATATCTAATCTAATTAGATTTGTTATTGACCAAGATGGCTTCTATTGTTTATTCGGTAACAGTATCTTGCTTGGAAAATTTCCAGCTCACTGTACCGTTATTCAAACTGTATTGTACCGTTTGCAACTTTTAGTCATCTTTATCGGTTTAGGAAACTTGCTATAGTGACCCCAGTCACTTCAAGTTCTCATTCTCCATAGACTATGACAGCATCTTTAGTTCTCTAAGATACTAACAGATGTTCTTAACATCAATCCAGTGACTATCACTCGGATTGGCCTGTATTTGAATCCATATGCTCAAAGCATATGAGACACCAGGTCGCGTATATTTTTCAATATACAGTTTCTCGGAGAGTATTTCGAAAGCCAAGCTTTCACTGATAGTTATTTTATGGGAATATCATTTCCAATAAATGATATATTATCATTATTTTATATAGGACAACCACTGTCAGTCCGCTCCCACTAACCCTCTTATATACACAAGAATCCTTTTCGTTTTGAATTAAATCATAAATCATTATGATTATATCAAAACGATAATTCCAAGAACCTAATGCTTGCTTCAATCCAAACATGGATCGAATAACCCGCAAACGTTGTTTGCTAGTTACGTCAAAACCGACAGGATGTTGTAAACATCCTCCAAAAGGTTTCCCTTTCAGGAAAACGATTTTCGCGTAAAGCTGTCATATTTCATAAATGAAATATGCAGCATTAGCAAGCATTATCCAAATGGATTTACCGTGGCGAAAGGTAAACGGTTTAATCACAATCAACACAATGTTAATAACGATACCTTTCTGTTAAAAGCCTGGCTTTATACGTTGGTATGTTGCCATCCATGTATGTCTTCCTTGAAGACTTATATAGTACCAATAGGCACAATGCCTTATGGTACATCAACTAGTATCCAAACTGGTTGATATACATGGAATCCATTTCGGATTATATGGCACTTTGCCATAATTAGGGAGTTGATACCTTGTATCACTTCCTCATACGTAGTCAGTTGGTATACCTCAATAAGATAGACATCTTTATGAGGTGAGATCAGAAACCCATACCCCAGGTTGTTTTCTGACTCTTTCAGACTTATGCGGTTCTTGTGTATTTGAAGATTAATGGTAATAGTTTCATCCTCGATGAACTATTTATGTTCCATTAAGATTCGGTGCATAGAGCAGTATCACTCTGATTTTCATCGAGTTATACTATCCTCCCACTTACCACTGCATATCGGTATTCCTCTCAGGAAAACCATATGGTGATCAACAATCTAATTGTTCTCTTGTGAGGTGTATAAGTACAATACTTATAGTATCCCTAGGATAACCTACATTTTGCACTTATCCTATTTGGGTTCTTGTTTGGTATCATCCAAACATATGCCTAGCATACCAAAATTTAACAAGAATGTGAAACTCGGTTTCTTTCCCGTTCATATCTAATATGTTATCTGTCAAACAGATATTTATGGAACCTTATTCTAAATAAGTTCTTGCACTGGTTAATGAAGGTAAAAATCTAGGTCCCAAGATCATACAAGACATGAAAATCATGCATGAATACACCAATGAAGATAGCGGAATACTTACATTGGTTGGTTGAGTCGAATCGAAGACGAATGAAGCCAAAAAACGCACTGCCATGGACGCCCACTGCATGCAGTCCACTGCCTTCTGTCTTCAGTTTCTGAGCTGCGAAATGGAGCTCCTAATTTCGTCGGACGGATCCCGGCTCATGGTCGAACCTCCCTACCACCTTCGCAAGACTTGTAAGTGTGCTAGCACTTGAATTTTCACCATGAAAACCCACTCTTGCTTCCCTATTGTTCACGCCCAAACTGGTTCAAAACCAGTGAAGAAAATGGCTTTTTGTGCGTGAGAGAGATGAGAGATAAAATGTGTTATTGACTTAATAAAATGTAAAGCAAAATTGATTATATATTTTCCAAGAATAAAATAATCAATTTTTCATTTAACTTTATCAAATAAAATCAAATAAATATTGGAGCCAAAACCAAAAAGTTTTTCCCTCCAAAATGCTTTTACACTTTATGTCAAGTCCATCATTATTCATATCACCTTTATTAAAGTGACATGATGTCAAGTCACATCACTCAAAGTGACAAGTGATTTGACGCTTGATGCGACCGATTGATTTGACGCTTGATGCGACTTGCGTCGCCGCACTCGAATTCGAAATACGAATGCGCTCGCAATCACACTTGGGCTCGGGTTCGTTAATTCCAAATTAACGATTTTTCCGTCGCGTCGTAATTAAATGATTACGCCTAGCGAATTCATTATTCACGTCGCTAACGAATTTATCTAAATTAATTCGTTCGCCCGAATTAAAATCTAATTTTAATTCCGCGTCGAAATCTAATTTCGTTTAATATATCGAATATATTAATTTACCGATTAATTCCAAATTAATCGTTATCTCTCTCTAGACGATATTTTATCCTAGATAAAATATATCCGTAATTAATCCTAGATTAATTTTCTCTCTCTTCTATATAATCCCAGATTATTCAAGAGTGCGAGTTGTGCGTCATCGGTGGATTATCGGGAAGCGACCCATGAGATCCCCGGATAAGTTGGCAGTAAATACGGTCGTCGGAGTATCCGAATCACGTACGTACCAAGTACTACGTTCTACCGATTTACAAGACAAGGTCGACTCCTAGCAAAACACCAAGTCTTCCCAATTCTCCGGACATATCCAATTAAGAATATCAAAGATCTGTTATCAAGCGTAGTATACGATTGTATTGTGTGCATCGGCCCAGTATCGGATAGTCACGTGCTAGGGCTGGGGCTGGATAAGTGTCTGCCCCGTCGAAGCACATATCGGATGTCTGCTAACGTAGTCTCTATAATCGGATAGATATGACCTGGTCACAATATCCCGATTGGTTGCGCAACACTCAGAGCACTAGTACCGTATCCTGCGTGACATCATCTCCATAATGACTGAAGTGACACTTCCGTCTCGACATCACACCCAATACACTACGACTTTCTGATAAACCCAGAAGTGGTGTACGCAGAACCGGTTAAAGCCTGTACCACCAAGACTAAAGTTTATCGATTATCGTAAGTATTAGCGATGTAAGTCTCAGGTTAAGACTATACACACCTACCTTGATTTCGGCCTCCCATAGACACATAGTCATAATACCAATGGGATTTCGAGGGGTCTATCCAGAGCGAAGCTATTTCCCGTACCATCGGTGAAACACGACCTCCTATCGCACTTGCATAAGTATCCAATACTTATATATATGAGAACTATGTCGTTGTGCCCTCACAACGCACACAAGTGCAATACTAGCCTATTCCGCATTATCGATGTCCAGTCTCGATAATACTACGGCTATGGATATTTAATGATTAATCATTCGGGGACTGATACTGTCTCATATCATTCTCAGTCCAGGAACTAATCATAGGGACCTCTCTTCATTTATATTTTTATGGTGATCTAATCACAAATGATGAGAGTGCAATGTCCTTGTCACATAGTCAATTTGCTACAACAACACAATGATCTGTGCAAATAGTGACGCTATGGGTCAT
>SKCR01023056.1:0-20305 GCA_019454045.1 Zanthoxylum bungeanum | reverse complement strand
GTCATGAGTCCGAAATGGATTCCATGTATATCAACTTAGTTGGATACTAGTTGATGTACCGCAAGGCATTGTGCCTATTGCCACTATATAAGTCTTCAAGGAAGACATACATGGATGACAACAAACAAACGTATAAAACTAGGCTTTTAGCGGAAAGGTATCGTTATCAACATTGTGTTGATTACGATTCAACCTTTTACCTGTTGCCACGGTAAATCCATTTGGATAATGCTTGCCAATGCTGCATATTTCATTTATGAAATATGACAGTTGAACGGGAAAATCGCTTTCCTTAAAAGGAAACCTTTTGGAGGATGTTTACAACATCCTGACGGTTTTATCGTACCAAAACTAGCAAACAAGGTTTGCGGGTTGTTCGATCCATGATTGGATTGTAGCAGGCATAGATTCTTGGAATTACCATTTTGATGTAATTGTTAGGTTATTTCTAGGTCCCAAGATCAAACAAGACATGAAAACAATGTGTGAACACATCAACGGAGGTAGCGGAATACTCACATCGATCGGTTGAGACGATTTGAATACGAATGAAGCCATTTTGCTCACTGTCAAGGGAGCCCACTATAACCAGTCCACTGCCCTCCAAATCATAATTTTGAGCTAAGAAACGGAGCTCCAAGCTTCGTCAAACGGATCCCGGCTCATGGGTGAACCTCCCCACCACATTCGCAAGTCTCGTAGTGTGCTAGCACTTGCGATTTTTGCCACAAAAACCCAACTCTTGGCTTCCCTTTGCTCACGTTTTTGGCTTCAAAAACCAGTGAAAAATGCCCCTTGGGTGTGAGCTTGAAGGAGAGAATGAGAGAGAAAAATGTTGTTGAGTTATTACAAAAGTGGTATAACATTTGTTTATATATTTTCCAAAAAACAATAAATGTTTTAACCATTTAATTTGCTTTCAAAAACAAATTAAATCAATTGTAATGACCTTGAGTGTTCCACACTCCAAAGTCAAAAGTCCATCACAGTCCATCAAGTCACATCTATTTTAATAAAGTGACATGTGTCATTTCACATCACTCAAACTGACAAGTGATTTGACGCTTGATGCGACTAATGATTTGACGCTTGATGTGACTTGCGTCGCCGCACTCGAATTCGAAATACGAATGCGCTCATAATCACACTCGGGCTCGAGTTCGTTAATTCCAAATTAACGAATTTTCCGTCGCGTCGTAATTAAATGATTACGCCTGCGAATTCACTATTCACGTCGCTAACGAATAATTCTAAATTAATTCGTTCGCCCGAATTAAAATCTAATTTTAATTCCGCGTCGAAATCTAATTTCATTTAATATATCGAATATATTAATTACCGATTAATTCCAAATTAATCATTATCTCTCTCTAGACGATATTTTATCCTAGATAAAATATCTCCGTAATTAATCCTAGATTAATTTTCTCTCTCTTCTATATAATCCTAGATTATTTAAGAGTGCGAGTTATGCGTCATCGGTGGATTATTGGGAAGCGACCCATGAGATCCCCGGATAAGTTGGCAGTAAATACGGTCGTCGGAGTATCCGAATCACGTACGTACCAAGTACTACGTTCTACCGATTTACGAGACAAGGTCGACTCCTAGCAAAGCACCAAGTCTACCCAATTCTCCGGACATATCCATATAGAATATACAAGGATCTTTATCAAGCGTAGTATACCAAGTATTGTGTATATCGGCCCAGTATCGGATAGTCACGTGCTAGGGCTGGGGCTGGATAAGTGTCTGCCCCGTCCGAAGCACATGTCGGATGTCTGGTAACTAGTCTCTATAATCGGATATGCATGACCTAGTCATAATATCCCGATGGTTGCGCAACACTTAAGAGCACTAATACCGTATCCTGCGTGACATCATCTCCACTATGACTGGAGTGATACTTCCGTCTTGACATCACACCCAATACTCTACGATTCTCAATATACCCAGCAGTTGGCGTACACAGAACCGGTTAGAGTCCTAGACGACCTCAACTAAAGTATATTGATTGTCGTAAGCATTAGCGGTGCAAGTCTCAGGTTAAGACCAAATACACCTACCCTGATGTCGGACTCCCATAGACACATAGTCATAATACCAATGGGATTTCGAGGGGTCTATCCAGAGCGAAGCTGTTTCCCGTACCATCGGTGAAACACAACCTCCTATCGCACTTGCATAAGTATCCAATACTTAAATATATGAGAACTATGCCGTTGTGCCCTCACAACGCGCACAAGTGCAATACTAGCCTATTCCGCATTATCGATGTCATGTCTCGATAATACTCCGGCTAGGGATATTTAATGATTAATCCTTCGAGGACTGATACTGTCTCATATCATTCTCAATCCAGGAACTAATCATATGGACCTCTCTTCATTTATATATCTATGGTGATCTAATCACAAATGATGAGAGTGCAATTTCCTTGTCACATAGTTAATTTGTACAACAACACCATGATATGTACAAATAGTGACGCTATGGGTCATATTATCCAACAATCTCCCACTTGGCACATAGCCAGTCACTCGAGTGTCTAACACCCGAACTATGTACGGTTCGCTCAAATTGCTGAGAAAAGTTTTCGTCAGCGGATTTGCATGATTATCGTCTGACGCGATTTACACGATCATCACATCGCCATGATGTATGATCCGAACGAATCAGATGAATATCGAAGTATATATCTGGATCGTCGATGAGACCATTAATTCTTTAGCTTGTGCTGACGCCTAGCTCAGCCGCTAACAGAACTATATCTAATCTAATTAGATTTATTATCGATCCAAATGGCTTCTATTGCTGCCTCAGCTGCAGCAATAATCCGCATTGTTGTTTATTCGGCAACTGTTATCTTGCTCGGAATATTTCCAGCTCACTGTCCTGTTATTCAAACTTTATAGTACCGCAGTATTTACCGGTTTGGAAACTTGCAGCAGTGATCTTAGTCACTTCAAGTTCTCCTACTCCATAATTTAAGACAGCATCTTTAGTTCTCTAAGATACTAACAGATGTTTAACTTCAATCCAGTGACTATCACTTGGATTGTCCTGATTGTGACTCCATATGCTCAAAGCATATGAGACACCAGGTTACGTACATTATTCAATGTACAATTTCTCAGAGAGTGTTAACAACTCCAAATCTAGCCCAGTAGATCTTTATTCCTTGAATAAAGGTTGTTACTCCCAAGAATTCTACGGAGAATTTCTATGAAAGAATATCTATGAAAGCCAAGCTTTCACCAATTGCTTTATTGGGAATTTCACTGTCAGTACGCTCCCACTAACCTCCTTATATACACAAGAATCATTTCGTTTTGAATTAAATCATAAACCATTATGATTACATCAAAACGTCAGTTCCAAGAACCTTATGCTTGCTTCAATCCAAACTTGGATCGAATAACCCGCAAACCTTGTTTGTCGGTTATACAAAATTGTCAGGATGTTGTAAGAATCCTCCAAGAGGTTTCCTTTTCAGGAAAGCGATTTTGATCTACAACTGACACATTTCATAAATGAAATATGCAGTTATCAACAAGCATCTTCAAAATGGATTTACCATGGCAACAGGTAAAAGGTTGAACCATTATTAACACAATGTTGATAACGATACCTTTCAGTCACAAGCCTAGCTTTGTACGTTGGTATGTTGCCATCCATATATGTCTTCCTTGAAGACGTTTACGGTACCAATAGGCACAATGCCTTGCGGTACAACAACTAGTATCCAAACATAGTTGTTATACATGGAATCCATTTCGGACTCATGGCACTTTGCCATAATAAGGAGTCGATACCTTGTATCACTTCCTCAAAATGTAGTCGGATGGTATACCTCCATAAGATTGACATCTTCATGAGGGAGATCAGAAACCCATACCCTAGGTTGTTTTCTGACTCTCTCCGATCTACCCGGTTCTTGTGTATTCGAAGATTAATGGTATAAATTCATCATTGATGAACTACATGTGTTCCATTAAGGATTCGTGCCTCGAACAGTATTACTCCAATTTTCATCGAGTATCACCATCCTCTCACTACCACTGCATATCGGTATTCCTATTAGGAAAACCGCATGGTGAGCAACAATCATATTGTTCTCATGTGAGATTTATAAGTACTATACTTATGGTTTCCTTTAGGATAACCAATTTGGCACTTATCCAATTTAGGTTCTAGTTTGGTATCATCCAACGTTATGCCTGGCATACCCAAATTATTAGGAATGAGAAACCCTGTTTCTTCCTGTTCATATCCTATATGATATCTGTCAAACAGATTTTCATGGAACCTTATTCTAAATAAGTTTTTGCACTGTTAATACATATCCTGTTGAAGGAAATGATAGCTCAGAGCGACTCATAATTTAACCTTATCTTGTCCAACAAAATTTAGTTTTTAGTTCGGACACACCGTCAAACTGACGTGTCTCGGGAGGAGTCCTCATCTGAAAGAATACCGTACTCTTTCATGTACGTATATGAAACTTAATGCTTAAGTATTTTCATTACGGTCTTACCGTGACGGTATAATACTATAGCCGATCTGTTTATCTACTTCGTGTCGAAACTTTAAAAGTTTCCGATTTGTGTTCTTCAAAAGAAACACATAACCATAACGTGATGCCACATCCGTTAAGGTCACGAAATATTCATGTTCACATCCAGCCTAGCTAGATATGGGCCCACTATCTTCACAATGAATAGTGCTAACAGATCGGTGGCTTTCACACTATTACCAAGTAAATAGTGTTTTAGGTGTTTACCTAATAAACTAGATTCGTAGACTTTATTTGATTAGTCAAATCAGTCCTAGTATCCACTCTTCAAAAGTGTGGATATACGAGTCTTGTTTAATTGTGTCCCAGACAACAATGCCACAAATAAGTCTCTATTGATCAAATCAATTTGAGCTATTTTTTGTCATTTTATATGTTTGAGATTTTAATTATATTCAAAATATAAATACTATTTTTCACATCTAATGTGTTTATCTCAGTATCATCTTTATATAATGAAACACTTTAGTGTTCTAGAATATAAAGGTTTATCCGCAACGGATTAAACACTGATATAGAGATAATGTTACTAGTCAACTAGTTACATTATAACAGTTCCTAATTAAGTACACACCCGAGGGTAGTTCCTAAACTTAGGTATCTACAGTCGAAACAACGACTTTCATCCTGTTTCCGATTCGTAGAGCAATCTCAGCTTGAAGTCAGTATCCAGCTCATAGCGGATTCTGAACATCAATACATATATTTTATGTACCACACTAAGTATTTAAAATCCAATTTCAATACTAGTAATGGACATAATTTTGACAAACACATTCTTAAAGTCAGAGCCTTGCCCTTTCTTTAATTCCTTCGTGTCTGCCATATCCAAACGACAGTCACTTGGGATATCTCCTTTATCTTCCAGAAGATTATAATGATTTTGCCTTTGCCCTTCCAATATTTCAGAAGCCTTTGGCCAAGCTTGGGTTTCTAGAATATTGAAGTAAGGTGCGCCTTGCGCTACTAGCCTAATTGCAAAGTTTGACTTTATCTCCTTGAGATTAGTCATTTATTCTCCAAGAATTATTAATTGCAATTTTAATACTTCTTAAATCTAAACATAGATTTATGTCAAGTATAATGAATTAAGCACTAAAGTCATCATCACATAAATCTTCCAAAGATTATGCTCTACTTATTTGCTTGATTCTAGGCTTAGGCATAATAGGTTATTTTATCAAATAAAGTAACTTATTATTTATTTCCAGGACCATCCTGAAAATATTCCCAATTTGAAGTTAAACCATTTAAAAATTTTAATCCAAGATTATATTTAAATGTCCAATCTTTCATTTTTAATCTTGATTCTAATAGTCCAACTATTTAATCAACGATTTGTGGTACTATTTATTATAATGATTATTATAGTCCAACTATACAATCAAATATAATTTAAATTATTAACCTCAATTACATTGATTACTATAATCCAATTATAAAATCAACTGTTAATTGAAATCAATTAATTCAAATAATTGATTACTATAATCCAAATATATAATCAAATATAATACAGTCTAACTGTTTATTAAAACAACATTAAATATTAGTCCAACTTAATATTTTTAATATATATGACGAGTAATAATTTAAATGAGCGCGTTTGGCGAGAATTGAACGAATATTGCAAATTCAATTCTTGCCTCCCACTATTTTTCGTCGAGCCTCTAACCCTCGTCGAGTACTCGGGAAACCATGTTTCCTAGTGGGCTAGGATCCCGTTAAATATCACACAATCTTGACTTTGGCCAACAATTGTATGTATGAATTAACTAGGTAGATCTCGAAGATCAATTGGATCTCATCCAACACCTAGATCCAGTAGGTGGACATCCAAGTCCGAAACATATATCTTATATATGCCTATATAGAATATATAGCCTAACCTTTTTCCTCTGAATCAACTAGGCCTTGGCTTTGGCACAACAAACCTAATGATCCCAATCAAGCGCGGACCCATTGACCATGGAAGCTTCGTAATCAATGTCGATGGACAAGAAGTGGTCTTGACTTTGGCCAACAAAACACAACTTGGACAAGACACCAATATGGAACAAAGCTTCGTGATTCAAACACATCTTCGACGGACAGGGGCTTGACTTTGGCCAACAACCCATGCCAATCTAGGATCTTGAGTAAGAATCACTCAATGGAAGGAAAAACGCATGATATTTCATGAGGGTTTTTCGCGTGCAAATTGGCTACCAATTAATTATCTTTGTTAAGGTCTCATCTTCATATACCCTTAAACATGCATTCTAAACACATAATAAAGCGAGTATGAAATAAAATAATAATGATATGCGGATGGATACTTTACATTGATCCTAGATCAAATCTCCCCTTTCTCACTCAAGCTAGCACTTGTACTACTTCTATCCGTTACACTACACTTCTAAAGAAACCTCATTTACATTGAGGGGAATAGGTGAGAAGAGAATACAAAGAGAATAGAGGTGATAAGGCTGGACACGCAGGTCCAATTTAATAAATCGAATTTATTACAACAATTTCCAAAATTGCCCCACCCGACTAATATCCATCCATATACATTATTCATTCATCACAACCACGTATTCACACATAAGTATGCTATCAATCAATCTAATCAAATTAATTAATCTGATAATTATGTGATCATCCAATGTTCAAACAACGATTTGATTTTGCTCGAGTCAAACTCTTTTTGCGAATAAGTACTCAAAGTACGAATCATGAATTAAATTAAACTACATCATTAAATCAAATTTAACATGTATTTAATACTAATTCACTATTCAATTCCAAATTAAACATTACACTTTATTAATAAACCTTTTACGACTTAAATTCCAAATTTAATCGTAACGCGTCTCAAGACTGATTAACGTCAAACGTCAATTCAATTAAAGTCCAATGGGCTTTTAATTGATTTCTTAAGGCGTGGTCTTTTGGTCAACTCGGGTCAAACCGAATAACCAAAATCCAATCCGGGATTTACCCCATAAGCCTATAAATCAATCTTGGCCCATTAGGCCCAATTTAAACTTTAAAGGTTTATTAAGTCGCATTTAGGCTTAACGGAAGGAAGTGGTTTTGGGCCCAATTGGATCCAATCCAATTTGCCCAAATCCAACTTTGTACAACAAAGCCCAATAAGCCCATTTACAACATAATAATCCCAAATCCAATTTAAAGGCCCAAATAATAAATTATCAAATTCCAAATTTCCATTTAATTACCTAAAGTGTTTATCATGATTAATCACCTAAATCAATATTTCCTAAACATCAAATTAGTCCAATTAATCATGCTTTATTATTTTCATTACATGTCCAACACATTAAATGAAAAATCAAATCCATTAACATGCTTAAAGTCTCGGCCAAGGGAGTAATTTTTGTCCGATTTGAATTAATCCAATTAATTCCACAATCGACATCTAATTAACTTCCCGAATGATTTCCAATACATCCATTATCAAAATCAAAAATCCAAGACATTAAAGGGCATTATTGAATTCGGGCAACATAAGCAAATTCGGGATTTTGTTCAATTCAAAATTCAATCCAATTAATTTCAAATTAACATCATCCTACATGATTCTAACTCATCCAATGAATCAAAAATCAAAAATTGCAAATCTCCAAATGCCTTATACCATTCGGCAAGGTCATCAATTGGGGAAAATTGATCCAATCATTATTTCATTAAATTGATCCAATCAATCCTTAATTAAACATGTTATAAGCACACTCAAACATTCAATTCATTCAAATCATGCTCAAAACAAGTTTACCCAAATTTTAGCCCT
This sequence comes from Zanthoxylum bungeanum, assembly GCA_019454045.1. Taxonomy (NCBI): domain Eukaryota; kingdom Viridiplantae; phylum Streptophyta; class Magnoliopsida; order Sapindales; family Rutaceae; genus Zanthoxylum; species Zanthoxylum bungeanum. The sequence goes on along the minus strand of SKCR01023056.1, from coordinate 11,933 downwards.
AAAAATTTCATGCTTGAACCTATAGCTCTGATACCATTGTTAGGTTATTTCTAGGTCCCAAGATCAAACAAGACATGAAAAAAATATGTGAATACATCAACGGAGGTAGCGGAATACTCACATCGATCGGTTGAGACGATTTGAATACGAATGAAGCCATTTTGCTCACTGTCAAGGGCGCCCACTGTAACCAGTCCACTGCCCTCCAAATCAGAATTTTGAGCTGAGAAACGGAGCTCCAAGCTTCGTCAAACGGATCCCGGCTCATGGGTGAACCTCTCTACCACCTTCGCAAGTCTCGTAGTGTGCTAGCACTTGCGGTTTTTGCCACAAAAACCCACTCTGGCTTCCCTTTGCTCACGTTTTGGCTTCAAAAACCAGTGAAAATTGCCCCTTGGGCGTGAGCTTGAAGGAGAGAATGAGAGAGAAAAATGTTGTTGAGTTATTACAAAAGTGGTATAACATTTGTTTATATATTTCCAAAAAATAATAAATGTTTTTACCATTAATTTGCTTTCAAAAACAAATTAAATCAATTGTAATGACCTTCAGTGTTCAACACTCCAAAGTCAAAAGTCCATCACAAGTCCATCAAGTCACATCTACTTAATAAAGTGACATGTTGTCATTTCACATCACTCAAACTGACAAGTGATTTGACGCTTGATGTGACTAATGATTTGACGCTTGATGTGACTTGCGTCGCCGCACTCGAATTCGAAATACGAATGCGCTCGTAATCACACTCGGGCTCGAGTTCGTTAATTCCAAATTAACGATTTTTCCGTCGCGTCGTAATTAAATGATCACGCCTAGCGAATTCACTATTCACGTCGCTAACGAATTAATTCTAAATTAATTCGTTCGCCCGAATTAAAATCTAATTTTAATTCCGCGTCAAAATCTAATTTCATTTAATATATCGAATATATTAATTTACCGATTAATTCCAAATTAATCATTATCTCTCTCTAGACGATATTTTATCCTAGAGATAAAATATCTCCGTATTAATCCTAGATTATTTTCTCTCTCTTCTATATAATCCTAGATTATTTAAGAGTGCGAGTTATGCGTCATCGGTGGATTATTGGGAAGCGACCCATGAGATCCCCGGATAAGTTGGCAGTAAATACGGTCGTCGGAGTATCTGAATCACGTACGTACCAAGTACTATGTTCTACCGATTTACGAGACAAGGTCGACTCCTAGCAAAGCACCAAGTCTACCCAATTCTCCGGACATATCCATATAGAATATACAAGGATCTTTATCAAGCGTAGTATACCAAGTATTGTGTATATCGGCCCAGTATCGGATAGTCACGTGCTAGGGCTGGGGCTGGATAAGTGTCTGCCCCGTCCGAAGCACATGTCGGATGTCTGGTAACTAGTCTCTATAATCGGATATGCATGACCTAGTCATAATATCCCGATGGTTGCGCAACACTTAAGAGCACTAATACCGTATCCTGCGTGACATCATCTCCACTATGACTGGAGTGATACTTCCGTCTTGACATCACACCCAATACTCTACGATTCTCAATATACCCAGCAGTTGGTGTACACAGAACCGGTTAGAGTCCTAGACGACCTCAACTAAAGTATTGATTGTCGTAAGCATTAGCGGTGCAAGTCTCAGGTTAAGACCAAATACACCTACCCTGATGTCGGACTCCCATAGACACATAGTCATAATACCAATGGGATTCCGAGGGGTCTATCCAGCGAAGCTGTTTCCCGTACCATCAGTGAAACACAACCTCCTATCGCACTTGCATAAGTATCCAATACTTAAATATATGAGAACTATACGGTGTGCCCTCACAACGCGCACAAGTGCAATACTAGCCTATTCCGCATTATCGATGTCCTGTCTCGATATACTCTGGCTAGGGATATTTAATGATTAATCCTTCGAGGACTGATACTGTCTCATATCATTCTCAATCCAGGAACTAATCATATGGACCTCTCTTCATTATATATCTATGGTGATCTAATCACAAACGATGAGAGTGCAATTTCCTTGTCACATAGTTAATTTGTACAACAACACCATGATATGTACAATAGTGACGCTATGGGTCATATTATCCAACAGTAATCAAAATAGTTTATGATTTAATTCAAAACGAAAATGATTATTGTGTATATGAGAAGGTTAGTGGGAGCGCACTGACAATAGATGTCCAATAAATAATGATAATATTTCATTTCTTGGAAATGATATTCCCATAATAACTATCGGTGAAAGCTTGGCTTTCGAGAAAACTCTCCGAGAAACCGTACATTAAAAATGTACGCGACCTGGTGTCTCATACGCTTTGAGCATATGGATTCACAAACAGGCCAATCCGAGTGATAATCACTGGATTGATGTTAAGAACATCCGTTAGTATCTTAGAGAACTAAGGATGTTGTCTTAGTCTATGGAGAAGGAGAACTTGAAGTGACTGGGATCACTACTGCAAGTTTTCTAAATCGATAAGACGACTAAAAGTTGCAAACGGTACTATACAGTTTGAATAACAGAACAGTGAGCTGGAAATCTTCCAAGCAAGATACTGTTACCGAATAAACAACAAATGCGGGTTATTGCTGCAGCTGAGGCAGCAATAGAAGCCTTCTGGGTCGAAAACAAATCTAATTAGATTAGATATAATTCTGTTAGCAGCTGAGCTAGGCGTCAGCACAGGCTAAAGAATTAATGGTCTCATCAACAATCTAGATACATACTTTGAATATTCATCTGATTCGTTCGGATCATACATCGTGGCGATATGATGATCAAATAAATCGCATCAGATGATAATCATGCAAATCCGCTGACGAAAGCTTTTTCTCAGTAGTTTGAGCCAACCGTACATAGTTCGGGTGTAAGACACTCGAGTGACTGTCTATAGGCCTAGTGGGAGATTGTTGGACAATTATGACCCATAGCGTCACTATTTGTACAGATCATGGTGTTGTTGTACAAATTAACTTTGTGACAAATGAGATTGCACTCTTATCATTTGTGATTAGATCACCTTGATGTATAAATGATAGGAGGTCCCTATGATTTGTTCCTGGATGAAGAAAGATATGAGACAATATCAGTCCACGAAAGATAAATCATTAAATATCCCTAGTTAGAGTATTATCGAGATTGGACATCGATAAATACGTGAAAGACTAGTATTGCACTTGTGCGCGTTGTGAGGGCACAACGGCATAGTTCTCATATATTTGGGTATATGATACTCATGCAAGTGTAATAGGAGGTTGTGTTTTACCGATGGTACGGAAAACAGCTTCGCTCTGGATAGACCCCCTCGTAATTCCATTGGTAGTCATACTATTTTGTATTTCAGGGTAGGTATATTTTGTCTTAACCTGAGACTTGCACCGCTAATACTTGCGACAATCAATATACTTTGGTTGCGGTTATCCAGGGCTTTAATAGGTTCTGTGTACGCCAATGCTGGGTATATTGAGAATCGTAGTGTGTTGGGTGTGATGTCAAGATGGAAGTGTCACTCCAGTCATATGGAGATGATGGTCACGTAGGATACGGGACTAGTTCTCCTAAATGCTGCAGCTATCGGGATAAAATGACAAGGTCATGTTTATCCGATTAAAGAGACTAGTTACCAGACATCCGACATGTGCTTCGTACAGGGCAGACACAATTCCAGCCCCAGGCCTAGCACGTGATCATCTGATACTGGATCGACATACACAATACCACGTATACTACACCTGATATAGATCTTTTATTCCTGTAAGGATATTTCCGGAGAATTGGGTAGGCATGGCGTTTTGCTAGAGGCCAACCTTGTCTTGTAAATCGGTAAAACGTAGTACTTGGTACTTACGTGTTCGGATAGTCCGATGACCGAATTTACTGCCAACATATCCGAGGATCTCATGGGTCGCTTCCCAAAGATTCACCGATGACGTATGAGTCGCACTCTAAATTAATATGGGACTAATTAGAAGAGAGAGAAAATTAATCTGGGATTAATTGCGGAGATATTTTATCTGGGATAAAATATCATTTAAAGAGAGAGAACGATTAATTTGGAATTAATCGATAAATTAATATATTTGATATATTAAATGAAATTGGATTTCTACGCGGAATTAAAATTAGATTTTAATTTGGGCGAACTAATTATTTTAGAATTAATTCGTTAGCGGCGTGAATAGTGACTTCGCTAGGCGTAATCATTAAATTGCGTCGCAACGGAAAATTTATTAATTTGGAATTAGCGAACCCGAGCCCGGGATTTTTTGTGATCGCATTTGCATTTCGAATTCGAGTGCGGCACGCAAGTCAAATCAAGCGTCAAATCATTAGTCACATCAAGCGTCAAATCACATGTCACTTTGAGTGATGTGACAAGTTGACAACTTGATGTGAGTTGATGTGAGATGATTGAAAGCATTAATGCTTGATTTGTTGAAATAAAGAAATGGTAAATGGTTAAATAATTTTGGAAATTATAAAACCCTTTTACACTTTTTATTTTCCCTCTCTCTCGGTTTTCACATTTTGGAGCCAAAAAGCCTTCTTCTCTCTCACGTTTCTTCTCCGCTGTTTTCTGGTTTTGACCGAGTTATGTTGGAGAAGCTAAAGAAATTTGTGGCAAATTTCTTGGGTGCTAGCACACATAGGAGCCATACCAAGGTGATAGGGAAGTGATTTCATGAGCTTGGAATCACCTTGTGAAGCTTGGAGCTTGGAGCTTCCATAGAGGATCACCCATGGCCGATTCTTGGAGGAGGAAAACCACCCACTGCCGTGCAGTCCACTGCTGAGCCACTGCCACTGCAGAGCTTCACCCAAGGGCATAACGTTTTTGTTCTTCGTCGCACCCAACCGATCATTGTGAGTTTTCCGCACCTCCTTTGAATGTATTCACACTTGTTTTCATGTTTATTATTGATCTTGGGACCTTAATAGAAACCAACACGAATGCCCTTACGTATTTCTCATGCACATAATACATTTTCCAGAGAAAAAGAGAATAAGACATGCACAAATCAGAGTTAACAACATATGTAAATTAATAAGTTCTTAAGATTATTGGGCGGGATGTGTTATTAATCATTTTATGACATGCATTATTCAATCAAAGCTATTAAATAATAATAAAATAACTACTAATACATAAGGATAGAAAAACCTAGAAATTTATAAGATTGTGAACTTAAACCAAGTCGAGTTATTCCTCTATCCTTAAGAACTTATTAGCCTCACGTCGGTGCACTATAAATTTCTTATGGCTAACGTTATCCTAAGATTATTGGTTGTTTCTTGTAAAAGAGGCACCCATTTGTTCAAGAACTCGAAATAAGAATAATGGTGGAAACTCTTTTTTTTATGTAGTCCTTAAACTCTCTAACAATAAATGAAACTTGGAATGAATTTTTAGGATTATTGAAAAATGAACCTGTTGATGGTGTTTTCAGGCACTATGATATTTAAAACAGCACGACAAGGGTAGAAGGGTAATTCCCTTCTTGGGTGAGATCACTAGCACCGATCCGATCCATAAAAAGCTAGTAGAAAGGGCCCAAGCGTTTTACAACCAAAAACCGACCACAAAGTACCGAGCACTTGATGATCGGCAACCGAGCACTTGAATTCAAGATGACCGGGCACTTATCAGGTCAACAGAAGCACTCCCGGTACAAAAGACTATCATGACCGACCACATGAAGACCGGGAGCCTGGTAGGATATGCTCCAGAAGATAAGTTACCCTACTTTCATGGGAAAACTGAGGAGTCAGAGTCCTAGTAGGATAAAAGAAATCAAAGCTAGATTTGATAAAGGTTTCCTTGAGGGAACATGAGATTGTTTCAACTAGGAAACCTCATACTAAGAGGAATCTGATTCCTTCACTATTATAAATAGAAGGGTAGAGTATGTGTAAAAGGGATCAGAATCAAACTTGTAAAAAACACAAGATTTATGAGTTTCGGTAATAAAAGTATAGTCCTGTTTGTGCCCGTGGACGTAGGTCGGACAAAAAATCCGCCGAACCACGTTAAATCTCCTTGTTTGATTGGCGCATTTATCTACCTTATGCTAAGTTTGCTTTTGGTCCCCCATAACCAAACCAATTCACTATTGAGGAGGATTACCTCGGGAGTAATATTCCCATATTGGCCTAAGACCAAAATCCACCGTCAACAGTTGGCGCCGTCTGTGGGGAACTTTCAAAAAGCAACTCACGTAGTAAGACAATGGCAGAGGATGAAAATCATCAATCTTCAGGGAGTCCGGTAACAGACTGGATGAAAAAGATGGAAGAAAACATGAAATCCATAATAGATCGGTTGGAGAGAATGGAAGGAACGAAAAACGAGAGACCCGAAGGCGGAACCAGTCGAAGAAGAGGTGAGAAAGAAGAAGGGAAAAGGGTGGTAGATACCAACGAGGATGATGGGCCTAGGAGGAGGGGCCCCTACGGGATAAAATCCGTGGTTGTAGAGAAAAATTCAGAAACAGAGGACACATGGGAAAAGGAGGAAAGAGGACGAAGAGGACAATCACCTGATCCCTCCTATGATAGCCTCCATGACTCCCGAAGAGAAGGCAGGGAATATAGCGAGGCCAAGACTTTATCTCACTGGTCGTGCCGCCATGTCGTCTTCTGTGCCTCTCTGTGCGTCCTATGTCCCGGGTGCGGCGTTCCTCATGGTTTGAAAGGAGATGACCAAATGGGGGGTAGGCCTCAAGGCTGACGCAAGTGATGCTCGGGACGGTGAGGAAGAATCTCCCCTCGCGGAAAAAATAAGGTCGGCAAAATTCCCAAAGCGATTCAACATGCCGACCATGGCACCCTACAAAGGCCACTCTGACCCGAAATCGCACATCGAAAGCTTTGTCTTGTTGATGGAAGTCCAGGGAGTAGTAGGAGATGCCATCTGCAAAGTGTTCCCCCTAACTTTAGGTGGACCCGCCATCCTATGGTACAGAAGCCTAGCCCCGGGGAGCATCGGAGGCTTCACACAACTTAAGAAGTCGTTCATTCGACACTTTAAAGGGGCCTGTGTCCCCAAAAAGACGATTGGAGAATTGAGACTTATGAAGCAAGGAGATGACGAGCCCTTGAAAATTTTTATTGAAAGACACCACAACATGGTACTGGAAGTCGAGGAATATGAGTCCCTAGAAGCCCTAGAAAGCTTAAAGGGAGCCCTAAAAGTCGGGAGGTTATGGACTCATCTAAGAATCTAGGACACGCCAGATTATGCCACCGCTCTAGAGGTAGCCCGGAAGTTCGTCTTGGTAGAAAGCGAAGAAAAAATCTCCCGAAGGGGGACGACCATTCGGGAAAGAACAACAAGAACAGAGGCCCCCCGACGACCGGACAGGGAATTCAAAAGATTCAATCCGAAACCCAAAGAATTCAAACCGATACCTCGAAGAGATCAGGAAAGAGGGGTCGCGACCCAGGTGAATCATGTAGTCCGAGACGAAACGTATGTTCCCCTGAGCAAGCCACCAGGGCAAATCATCATGGAGATACAGGAAAAGGGCCTCTTGATAGAACTCGACCTCAGGAGGTTCCCCCCAGATAAAAGGAACCAGAAGTCTTACTGCATACATCATAACCTAAGGGGGCACACAACGGACGAATGCAAAGATCTGCGGGAACAGATGGAGGACCTAGCCCGCAATCGGTATCTAAATGGTTATATCGACCATGAAACCATGGCGGCCAGCAGAGGGCACGAAACCGACAGGTGAACATCATCGCTGGGGGAAGTACACTGGCCGGGGACTCTAACCGGTCAAGAAAAAACTATAGTCGAGCTTAAGGGGCAGAGGTACTAGGAACAGAAAAACCCCCGACACTACAAGGGGGTCAGTCGGTGCCTATAATGTTCACCGACGAGGATGCAAGAGGGGTTAGTTTTCCCGATGATGATGCGCTGATAATCAAAGCTACAATCAGCGGCACTGAGGTGGATAGAATCCTGGTAGACCCCGGAAGCGCGGTAGACATAATATCCAAAGAAGCCTTAGAGAGCCTGTGAGTAGAATACGTAACCCTAACTAATGACGGCACCCCCTATATGGTTTTGGAGGTTCAACGGTCATCCCGCTGGGAAGAATACAACTGGCAACAACCATCGGAACTCAGCCCAGAACCCGGACATTCATGGTAAACTTCACCGTGGTGGACTGCCTGAGCAGTTACCAAGTCATTGTCGTCCGGCCTTTTATGATGAAAACAAATGCGGTGATGTCCTGTTACTACTTGAAACTGAAATTTCCTACCCGAGAAGGGATCAGAATCATATGCGGAAGTCAGAAAATAGCCCGTAGTTGTTTCGCCACTCTCTCACGAGAAACCCTCTGCATCGAAGGAAGCACCAGGAAGAGGCAAATGGGGGAAGACGAGGAAAATCCAAGGAAGGACCTGGGTCCTCGCCCGGATAAAGTTGCCCGGCTAGAAGCAGCCGGAGAATTAGAAGAAGTCAACTTGTTCGGACCGAATGAAAGCATAAAGATAGGGGGAACTTGGACGAAATCCTAAAAAAGGACCTGTTGGAATGCCTACGGGAGTACCCCGACATCTTCGCATGGGGACACAATGACATGCCCGGGATTGATCCAAAGTTCATCAGTCACCGCTTGGTAGTAAACCCGACACACAAACCAGTTAAGCAGAAGAGAAGAATCTTTAATCAAGAACGGTGCAGAGCAGTACCATCCGAAGTGGAAAAACTGTTAAAAGCAGGCTTCATCAGAGAAGTCAAGTACCCTGAATGGGTTTCGAACGTGGTGTTGGTAAAGAAAGCAAACGGGAAGTGGAGGATGTGTGTGGACTTCACCGACCTCAACAAGGCATGCCCGAAAGACAGCTTCCCACTGCCAAACATAGATCAGCTGGTAGATACAACAGCCTGCAAGGGACTGCTGAGCTTTATGTACGCCTTCTCAGGATACAACCAGGTCAAGATGCACCCTGCTGACGAGGAGCAAACAACTTTTGTCACCGATCAGGGGCTTTACTGTTATAAAGTAATGCCCTTCGGATTAAAAAACGCAGGAGCCACCTTTCAAAGACTGGTCAACAAGATTTTCAAACCACTCATCGGCACAACAATGCTGGTGTATGTTGACGATATAATAACAATGTCTGAGGCGCCAGTGTGCCACATGACCGACATGAAGAAAACCTTTGAGTTATTGAGGAAATACCATTTAAAACTCAACCCAGAAAAGTGCACCTTCGGGGTGGCCTCCGGAAAGTTTTTAGGCTACATGGTGTGCTCCAGGGGCATAGAAGCAAATCCACAAAAGATAAAAGCCGTACTGGACTTGAAATCTCCTAGGACGGTGAAAGAAGTTCAAAGTCTAACCGGCAGGCTAGCCGCGCTTAACCGATTCATCTCCCGAGCAACCGACAAATGCCACCCTTTCTTCAAAGCCATCAAGAAAGCCCAAAAGGGGTTCGACTGGACTCCAGAGTGGGAGGAGGCCTTCCAACAACTGAAACAATATCTAGCACAACCCCCGCTCCTAGCAAAACCTCTCCCATGAGAGACATTATACTTGTACTTGGCTGTTTCAAAACACGCAGTAAGTTCGGTACTGGTGCAAGAGGCCGACCAAATCCAAAAACCAGTATACTATGTTAGCAAAGCCCTGTTGGACACAGAAACACGGTATCCCATACATGAACTAGTCGCCCTATCTTTGATCACCGCAGCTCGGAAATTGCGGCCTTACTTCCAAGCCCACCCTATCAAAGTTTACACCGACCACCCCTTGCGACAGATCTTACAAAAACCAGAGGCCTCGGGAAGGTTGATGAAGTGGTCAGTGGAGTTAAGCGAGCACGACATCTCCTACCTTCCGAGGATAGCAATGAAAGGACAGGCTTTGGCAGATTTTGTTGCAGAATTCACCGAACCCCAGATCTTAACGGCAGGGGAAGACAAGTGGGAGATGTCAGTAGACGGGTCTGTAAGCCCACAGGGCGGCGGATCCGGGATCGTGATAAAAAATAACAAGGGGGAAGAAGTATTGTTTGCCTTAAGGTTCGCCTTCGAAACCACGAACAATGAGGCAGAGTACGAAGCAATCTTGGCCGGATTAAGGCTATGCACAGTAGTGGGAGTCCACAACGTGGTGGTAAGGAGTGACTCTCAGCTAGCCATTCAACAAATAAAAGGAGAATTTCAGGCCAGGGAGCCGACCATGATAGCTTACTTAGCCGAAGTAAAAAAGATGATGGAGAAAGTGGGGAACGTACGCTTCGAACAAATCGGATGAGAAGACAACTGTGAAGCAGACTCCCTGGCCCGGCTCGCATCCTCAATGAAGACCGAGGATCCCAGAACAATCCCTCTAATCTGCCTCCGAGAAAAGAGCGTAGGAGAACTCGAAGTAGGAACCCTGGATAAAGAAGATGAAACTTCATGGCTACAACCGATCAAAAAATATTTGGAAACATGAGAGACACCCGAGGACAGAAAGGAAGCCAGAAAACTAAAATTCAAAAGCACCAAGTTTTCCTTAATCGAAGGGGTACTCTACCGAAGAGGCTACATTGTACCCCTCCTGAGATGCTTGGCGAAAGAGGAAGCAGATTATGTGCTCAGAGAAATCCACACAGGCATCTGCGGAAGTCACACCGGAGGAAGATCAATCGCCTTTAAAGCCTTAAGACAAGGATTTTACTGGCCGACCATACATCAACACGGTGTGAGGGTAGCTCAAAAATGTGAAGGTTGTCAGAAAAATGCCAACATCCACCATCAACCGAGTAGAACAATTAACCACCATGTCCAGCCCCTGGCCGTTCGCACAGTGGGGGCTAGATATCATAGGGCCAATGCAAAAGGGCGAGGGCAGGCAAAATATGCAATCGTGGCCATAGACTATTTCACAAAATGGGCAGAGGCCGAGCCGCTATCCACCATCACGGAGAAAAAGGCCACAAATTTGTAAAGAAGAACATAATCTGCAGCAGTTCGGAATCCCCCGGGCGATCATCACCGACAACGGGAAACAATTCGATAGCAAAGGATTCAGGAAGCTCTGCGAAGACCTCCAGATCGCTTTAAAATTTGCCTCGCCAGTCCATCCCAAGTCAAACGGACAGGTTGAGGCAACAAACAAGACCATCAACGCAAACCTTAAAGCTCGGCTCGGATCATGCAAAGGCTTATGATTCGAAGAATTACCAGAAGTGCTATGGGCACATCGGACGACCTACAAAGATTCCACAGGGGAAACACCATTTTCCCTATCATACGGATGCGAGGCCGTCATTCCAGCAGAAATCGGGGTAGCAACTCACAGGGTCCACCACTTTGGGGATGAGCAGAATGAAGAACTAATCAAAAACCACCTCGACCTGATCGAGGAAAGGAGAGAGAAATCAGCTATGAAAGTAGCAGTCTACCAACAAAGAATGGCCCGCTTCTACAACAGAAGAGTTCATACCCACTCCTTCCTCCCGGGCGACTTAGTATTGAGAAGGGTCACCTTAAACACCCGCGCGACCAGAGGAGGGCTAGCTAGGTGCCAAATGGGAAGGGCCATACAAAATCACATAGGTGGTAAGGCCGGGGGCTTACTTCTTGGAACAGCTGGACGGTATAAGATTAAAAAAGCCATGGAACGCCGAGATGTTGAGAAAATACTTTCGGTAAACCCTCCCTTCCTCCGCTTCTTTGGCAGTAACCCAATAAGGGACATAAGTTCAAATACAAAGTCTCTCTCAAAATGACCCACAGAGAGTTGTAAGAAGGGCAATATGTCCCCGAATATAAATAAAAACTTTTTTTTCACCCACTCTTCTAAAAAAAAAAATTTTTTGCAAAACCATATTAAAAAAACCCGGGGAAATACTCAATACAACGATCCAAAGCCAAAAGCACAAAACCCGCAACTACCCGACCACGACTACCA
>SKCR01023055.1:0-20326 GCA_019454045.1 Zanthoxylum bungeanum | reverse complement strand
TTGACTGGGATCACTAGGTTTGTTATTGTGCCAAAACCAAGGCCTAGTTGATTCAGGAGGAAAACGGGTAGGGTATATATTCGATATATAGGCATATATTAGATATATGTTTCGGACTTGGATGTCCACCTACTGGATCTAGGAGTTGGATGGGATCCAATTGATCTTCGACATCTACCTTATTGATTATCATACAATTTTTTGTTTGACCAAAGTCAGGATTGTATGATACTTTAACGGGATCCTAGCCCACTAGGAAACACGGTTTCCCGAGTACTCCACAGAGGGTTAGAGGCTCGACGAAAAATAGTGGGAGGCAAGTATTGAATTTGCAACATTCGTTCGAATACTCGCTAAACGCGCTCATTTAAATTATTTCGTCATTAGATTCAATGTTAGTTAGACTAATATTTAAATTGTTGTTTTAATAAACAGTTGGACTGTATTATACTTGATTATATATAATTGGATTATATTAATCAATATATTTGAATTAATTAATTTTAGTTTACAATTGATTTTATAATTGGATTATAGTAATCAATGTAATTGAGGTTAATTAATTTGGATTATATTTGATTATATAGTTGGACTATTATAATCATTATAATATATATAGTACCACTAATCGTTGGTTAAATAGTTGGACTATTGTAATCAAGATAAGAAATTGAAAAGTTGGATATTTAAAATATAATCTGGGATTAAAAATTTTAAATGATTTAATTTTCAAATTGGGAATAAATAATAGGTTACTTTATTTGATAAATAACTCATTATACCTTAAGCCCAAAATTAAGCAATATAAGTAGAGCATAAAATCTTTGGAAGATTTATGTGATGATGACTTTAATGCTTAATTTAATATACTTGTCATAAATCTAATTTTTTGATTTAAGAAGTATTAAAATTGCAATTATAATTCTCGAAGAATTAATTGACTATTCTAGAGAAGATAAAGTCAAAGTTTGCAATGGGGATGTAGCACGAGGTGCACATCGTTTCGATAGTCTAAAACCCAAGGCTTGGCCTAAGGTTCCTAAAATATTGAAAAGGATAATTGACATATACCAAAGTGACTGCCATTTGGATATGGAAGACACGAAGGAATTAAAGAAAGGGCGAGGCTCTGACTTTAAATATATTTGTCTAAGTTATGTTCACTACTAGTATTGAAATTAGATTTTAAATACTTTGTGTGGAACATAAAATATATATGTATTGATATTCAGAATCTGCTTTGAGCAGGATACTGACTTCAAGCTGAGATTCTCTGCGAATCGGAAACGGGACGAAAGTCGCTGTTTCGACCGTAGATACCTAAGTTTAGGAACTACCCTTTGGGTGTGTACTTAAATTAGGAACTGTTATAATGTAACTAGTTTGACTAGAAACATTATCTCTTTATCAGTGTTTAACCCACTGCGGTGAACCTTTATATTCTAAAACACTAAAGTGTTTTATTATATAAAGATGATACTGAGATAAATACATTAGATGTAAATAACAGAATTTATATTTTGAATATAATAAAATCTCAAACATATAAATGACAAATAAATAGCTCAAATTGATTTGATCAATAGAGACTTATTTATGGCATTGTTGTCTAGGACACAATTAAACGAGACACGTCAGTTAGACAGTGTGTCCGAACTAAAACCGAATTTTGTTGGACATGATAAGGTTTATCACGAGTCGCTCTGAGCTATCATTTCCTTCAAACAGGATATGTATTAACAGTGCAAAACTTATTTAGAATAAGGTTCCATATAAATCTGTTTGACAGATATCATATAGGATATGAACAGGAAAGAAACGGGGTTTCTTACTCCTAATAATTTGGGTATGCCAGGCATAACGTTTGGATGATACCAAACTAAAAACCCAAATTGGATAAGTGCCAATATAGGTTATCCTAAGGGAAACCTTAAGTATAGTACTTGTAAATCTCACATGAGAACAATATGATTGTTGCTCACCATGCGGTTTTCCTGAGAGGAATACCGATATGCAGTGTTCAGTGGGAGGATAGTGATACTCGATGAAAATCGGAGTAATACTATTCAAAGCACGAAGTCCTTAATGGAACACAAACAGTTCATCAATGATGAATCTGTACCATAATTCGGGCGAACAAATTAATTTAGAATTAATTCGTTAGCGACGTGAATAGTGATTTCGCTAGGCGTAATCATTTAATTACGACGCGACGGAAAATTCGTTAATTTGGAATTAGCGAACCCGAGCCCGAGAGTGATTGCGAGCGCATTCGCATTTCGAATTCGAACGCGGCACGCAAGTCACATCAAGCGTCAAATCGCTAGTCGCATCAATTGTCAAATCACTTGTCACTTTGAGTGATGTGATGTGACATGACATGTTGTCATTTTTTAAAGTGACTTGATGTGAATAGTGATAGATATTGAAAAGCATTATGTTTTGCTTTTTTGATTTTTAGTTTAGAAAAGTAAAAAGAAATTGTGTATTTGCTTTTTTGGAAAATATATAAACCAAATTCATTTTTTCTTTTCTCTCTCTAAGGTGACAATTTTCGCGTCTTCTCTTTTTTCCCTCTTCTCTCCTTCACGGTTTTGGAGCCGTTTTCTCTTCTTCTTGTGTTCTGTCTCTGCCGAGCAATGGAGAAGCAAGATAACGATTTTGTGGCAAAAATCAGTGGCTAGCACACACCTAGAGTTATATTATGGTGTTAGGGAAGTGATTTTGTGAGCAAGGAATCACCTTGTGAAGATTGGAGCTTGGAGTTACCATGGAGGTTCATCCATGGCCGAATAGAAGATGAAGAAACAGCACCCACACCGTGCAGTCCACCACGAGCCAGCTCACTGTCGCGCATGGGAGAGGGCAGTGCGTTTTTCATCTTCAACCGCATGCAACCAATCAATGTGAGTATGAATTCCGCCTTTTTTTTTTACTCCTTGTGTATTCAACTCGTTTTTATGCATGATTTGTTGATCTTGGACTTGATTTAAACCCTACAACTGTCTCATATCATCTCAGTTCAGGAACAAATCATATAGACCTCTCATCATTTATACATCTAGGTGATCTAATCACAAATGATAAGAGTGCAATCTCTTTGTCACATAGTTAATTTGTACAACAACACAATGATCTGTAAAAATAGTGACGCTATGGGTCATAATTGTCCAACAATCTCCCACTTGGCCTATAGCCAGTCACTCGAGTGTCTAGCACCCGAAATATGTACGGTTGGCTCAAATTGCTGAGAAAAGGTTTTCGTCAGCGTATTTTCATGATTATCGTCTGATGCGATTTATTCGATCATCACATCGCCACGATGTATGATCCGAATGAATCAGATGAATATCGAAGTATTTATCTGGATCGTTGACGAGACCATTAATTCTTTTGTTAGCATGTATGAAGCCTAGCTCAGCTGCTAAGAGAACTATATCTAATCTAATTAGATTTTATCGACCCCAGAAGGCTTCTATTACTGCCTCAGCTGCAGCAATAATCCGAAATTTTTTGTTTTATTCGGTAACAGTATCTTTCTTGGAAGATTTCCAGCTCACTGTACCGTTATTCAAACAGTATAGTACCGTTTTCGGTTGGGAAACTTGTGTTAGTGATCCTAGTCACTTCAAGTCTCATTCTCCAAAGTTTAAGACAGACATATCCTTAGATCTATAAGATACTAACGGATGTTCTTAATATCAATCCAGTGACTATCACTTGGATTGGCCTGTTTGTGAATCATATGCTCAAAGCGTATGAGACAACAGGTCGCGTACATTTTACAATGTACGATTCCACAGAGAGTTTTCGAAAGACAAGCTTTCGCCGATTATTATGGGAATATCATTTCCAAGAAATGACACATTATCATTATTTATAGGACAGCCACTGTTAGTGCACTCGCACTAACCCTCTTATATACACAAGAATGTTTTCGTTTTGAATCAAATCATATACTATTATGATTACATCAAAATGATAATTCCTAGAACCAATGCTTGCTTCAATCCAAACATGGATCGAATAACCTGCAAACCTTGTTTGCTAGTTCATGTACGACAAAATCATCAGGATTTTTTAAACATCCTCCAAAAGGTTTCCTTTTCAGGAAAGCGATTTTCCCTCCAGCTGTCATATTTCATAAATGAAACATGCAGCTTTAGCAAGCATTATCAAATGGATTTACCGTGGCAACAGGTAAAAGGTTGAATCGTAATCAACATAATTGATAACGATACCTTTCTTCGCTAAAAGTATAGCTTTATACGTTGGTCTGTTGCCATCCATGTATGTCTTCCTTGAAGACTTGTAAAGTACCAGTAGGCATAATTCCTTGCGGTACATCAACTAGTATCCAAACTTGTTGATATACATGGAATCCATTTCGGATATCACGACACTTTGTCATAATTAGGAGTCGATACCTTGTATCACTTCCTCATACGTAGTCAGTTGGTATACCTCAATAAGATAGACATCTTTATGAGGTGAGATCAGAAACCCATACCCCAGGTTGTTTTCTGAATCTCTCCAACATACGCGATTCTTGTGTATACGAAGATTAATGGTAATAGTTACATCCTTGATGAACTATTTGTGTTCCATTAAGGATTCGGTGCCTTGAATAGTATCACTCCGATTTTCATCGAGTTTTACTATCCTCCACTTACCACTGCACATCGGTATTCCTCTAGGAAAACCGCATGGCGAGCAACAATCCAATTGTTCTCAAGTGAGTTGTATAAGTACAATACTTTGCTATCCCTAGGATATCCTACAATTGGCACTTATCCAATTTGGGTTTTAGTTTGGTATCATCCAAACATATGCCTAGCATTCCCAAATTTAACAGGAATGTGAACCCGGTTCCTTTCCCGTTCATTCTAAATGTTATCTGTCAAACAGATTTTAATGGAACCTTATTCTAAATAAGTTCTGCACTGTTTATGCGTATCCGTTGAAGGAAATGGTAGCTCAAAGCGACTCATGAATAACCTAATCATGTCTAACAAAATTCGGTTACTCGGTATCGGTTCGGACACACGTCAAATTGACATGTTCGGGAGAGAGTCCTCTTTTGAAAGAATACTTTACTCTTTCAAGTATTTAGAAATTTATTGCTTAAGTAATTTTCCATTACGGTCTTACCGTAACGGTTTAATACTATAGCCGATCTGTTTGTCTATTTCGTGTCGAAACTATAAAATTTTCCGATTTGTGTTCTTCAATAGAAACACATAACCATAACGCAATGCCACATCCGTATAGGTTACGAAATATTCATATCTAGCCTAGCTAGACATGGGCCCACTAACTTCACTATGAATTAGGGCTAACAGATCAGTGGCATTTACACTTTTACCAAGTAAATAGTGTTGTAGGCACTTTGCCCGATAA
Source organism: Zanthoxylum bungeanum (assembly GCA_019454045.1). Taxonomy (NCBI): domain Eukaryota; kingdom Viridiplantae; phylum Streptophyta; class Magnoliopsida; order Sapindales; family Rutaceae; genus Zanthoxylum; species Zanthoxylum bungeanum. Next base: position 14,926 of record SKCR01023055.1, on the reverse strand, counting down.
ACTAGATTCGTAGACTTTATTTGATTGGAATCAAATATGTCCTAGTACCCACTCTTCAAAAGTGCGGATATACGAGTCTTGTTTATTGTGTCCCAGACAACATTGCCACTTTTAAGTTTCTCCCTGATCAAATCAGTTCGATCTATTTGTTATCTTGATATACGTGTGAGATTTATTTATATTCTAAATATAAATTATGTTGTTCACATCTAATGTGTTTATCTTAATATCATTTTTATATAATAAAACACTTTAGTGTTCTAAAATATAAAGGTTCAATCCGCAACGGATTAAACACTGATATAAAGATAATGTTCCTAGTCAAACTAGTTACATTATAACAGTTTCATAATTTAAGTACACACCCGAGGGTAGTTCCTAAACTTAGGTATCTACGGTTAAAACAGCGACAGTCGTCCCGTTTCCAATTCACAGATTAATCTCTATTGAAGTCAGTATCCTGTTCATAACAGATTCTGAACATCAATATATATATATATATATATATATATATATATATATATATCACACTAAGTATCTAAAATCCAATTTAATACTAGTAATGAATATATTTATGACAATCATCTTTGAAGTCAAAGCCTTGCTCGTCTTCTATTCCTTCTTGGGATATGTCCTTTATCTTCCTAGAAGATTATAATGATTTTGCCTTTGCCCTTTTCCACACTCCAGAAGCCTTTGGCCAAGCCTCGGGTTTCTAGAATATCGAAGTAGGGTGCGTCTCTAGCGCTACTTGCCTAATTGTAAAGTTTGACTTTCTCCTTGAGAATAGTCATTAACCCTCCAAGAGTTAACTATTGCAATTTATTTACTTCTAAAATCTAAGTATAGATTTATGAAGATCCTTCAATTTCAATATCATACTTTAAGAATCTAATCCTTAGTTTTGATAAAGAAATTAAGGAGTCTATATGACAAGTATAATGGATTAAGCACTAAAGTTATCATTACATGAATATTCCAAATATCATGTTCCACTTATTAGCTTAACTCAAGACTTAGGCCTAATTTGTTATTTTATCAAATAAAATAACTTATTATATTTCCAGGACCATCCTGAAATATTATTCCCAATTAGAAAAATTAAGTCATTTAAAAATATTTTCCCTAGGATTATGTTTTAAATGCTAATCTTTCATTTTATCTTGATTCTAATAGTCCAACTATTTAATCAACGAGATTTGTGGTACTATGTATTTTATTGATTATTATAGTCCAACTATACAATCAAATATAATTTAAATTAATTAACCTCAATTACATTGATTACTATAATCCAATTATAAAATCAACTGTAAATCGAAATTAATTAATTCAAATATATTGATTACTATAATCCAATATATAATCAACTATAATACAGTCCAACTGCTTATAAAAACAACAATTTAAATATTAGTCTAACTAACATTTAATTGATATCGACGAAAATTTGAAATGAGCGTGTATGGCGAGTAATTGAACGAATATTGCAAATTCAATTCTTGCCTCCCACTATTTTTTGGCGAGCCTCTAACCCTCTGTCGAGTACTCGGGAAACCGTGTTTCCTAGTGCGCTAGGATCCCGTTAAATATCACACAATCTTGACTTTGGCCAACAAATTGTATGATAATTAACTAGGTAGATCTCTAAGTTCGATTGGATCCAATCCAATTCCTAGATCCGGTAGGGGGACATCCAAGTCCGAAACATATATCTTATATATGCCAATACATCCAATGTATTACCTAACCTTTTTCATCTGAATCAACTAAGCCTTGGCTTTGGCACAACAAACTTAGTGATCCCAGTCAAGCGCGACCCATTGACCATGGAAAGCTTCGTAATCAATGTCGATGGACAAAAGTGGTCTTGAATTTGGCCAACAAACCACAACTTGGACAAGACACTGATATGGAACAAAGCCTTCGTGATTCAAACACATCTTCGATAGACAAAGGCCTTGACTTTGGCCAACAAACCAATGTCGTCTCGGATCTTGAGTGAGAATCACTCAATGGAAGGAAAGACGCTTAATATTATTTGAGGGTTTTTCGCGTGCAAATTGGACAACCAATTTATTATCTTTGTTAAGGTTTCATCATCATACACCCTTAAGCATGCATTCTAAACACATAATAAAACACGTATGTAAAAGTAATAATGATATGCAGATGGATATTTTACATTGATCCTAGATCAAATCTCTCTCTTTTCTCTCAAGCTAGCACATGTATTTACTTTTACCCGTTACACTATACTTCTAAGGAAACCTCATTTACATTGAGGGAATAGGTGAGAAGAGAATACTAAGAAATAGGAGATAAGGCTGGACACGCAGGTCCAATTAATGAATCAAATTTATTACAATTTCCAAAATTGCCCCACCCGACTAATATCCATCCGATATACATTATTCATGCATCGCAACCATGTATTCACACAAGCATGTTATCAATCAATCTAATCAAATTAATTAATCTGATAATTAGTGACCATCCAATGTTCAAACAACGATTTGATTTTGTGCGAGTCAAACTCGTTTTGCAAACAAGTACTCAAAGTACGAATTCTCGAATTAAATTAAATTACATAATTAAATCCAATTTAATACGCATTTAATTCTAATTCACTATTTAATTCCAAATTAAATATTACACTTTATAAAATAAACCTTTACGACTTAAATTCCAAATTTAATCGTTACGGGTCTCTTAGCCCGATTAATATCCAAGATTTATTTAATTAAAGTCCAATGGGCTTTTAATTAATTTCTTCAAGGCGTGGACTTTTGGTCAACTCGGGTCAAACCGAATAACCAAAATCCAATCCGGGAGTTACCCCATAAGCCCATAAATTAATTTAGGCCCATTAGGCCCAATTAAACTTTAAAGGTTCATTAGTCACACTTGGGCCTTTTGGAAGCGGTTTTGGGCCTAATTGGATCCAACCAATTTTGCTTAAACCCAACTTTGTACTACAAACCCAACAAGCCCAATAACAACTTTAAAAGCCCAAATCCAATTTAAGGCCCAATTTAATTAAATTACAAAATCCAATTTTTACAATTCAATTAAACTAAAGTGTATAGCATTTTTAAATACCCAAATCAATATTTCCAAAACACCAAATTTGTCCAATTAATCATGCTTATCATCAATGAATCATGTCCAACATAATTTGATCAAAATCAAACCCAATTAACACATGATAAAGTCTCGGCCAAAGGGGAAAAATATGCCCAAATCAAATTCAATCCAATTGAACCCAATCAAACATAAAATCAATATCCCCTAATGATTTCTAACACATCCAATGATCAAAAAATCAAAATTCCAAGACAATTTTAGGGTTCTAATTTTCGGCCAACATAAGCCAAATTGGGGAAATTTGTTCCAAACCAAATTTCTTCAAATTGATCTAATCAATCATCAATTAAAAATCAATTAAGCATATTCATCAATCCAATTTCATCAAATAATGCCCAAATTCGTTTTGCCCAATTTTAGCCCTAAAATCAATTTCATGCAATCAATAGCTCAAGACACCATTGTTGAGTTTAAATCAAGTCCCAAGATCATAGATTAAGCATGAAACAATATGAATACACATCAAAGGAGGTGCGGAATAACTCACATTGATCGGTAGAGATGCAACGAAGATCAAAAACGAACTGCCCTTGGGAGCTCGGCAGTGGGCTGAGTAGTGGGTGGACTGCACGGTGATGGCTTGTCTTCCTCGGCCATGGATGTACTTTGAAGCTCCAAGCTTTTGTTGATTCCATGCTCATGAAAACACTTCCCTATCACCTTAGTATATCTCCAATGATGTGCTAGCATTTGTGATGTTCTTTGCCACAAAAAAAGGTCACTCACCTTCTTGCCATTTTCGGTCAAAACCAAAAGGAAAAAAGAAGAAATGGCAGTGAAGCCAGAGAAGGAAGAGAGAAGAGAGAAGGAAGAAAGATTTTTTTGGCTCCAAAATGGGTGAAAATCGTGTACTGGAGAGAGAAAAATTAAAAAGTTGTATTAGGTTTTATTATTGCCAAAATAAATAAACCATTTACACTTTTTAATTTCAAAATAGCAAAGTATTAAATGCTTGTCAATCATCTCACATCAACTCACATCAATCTCTCAAATGTCACATCACTCAAACTGACATGTGATTTGACGCTTGATGTGACTAATGATTTGATGCTTGATTTGACTTGTGTGCCGCACTCGAATTCGAAATGCGAATGCGCTCGCAAACAATCACGGGCTCGAGTTCACTAATTCCAAATTAACGAATTATCCGTTGCGTCGTAATTAAATGATTACGCCTAGCGAAATCACTATTAACATCGCTAACGAATTAATTCTAAATTAATTCGTTCGCCCGAATTAAAATCTAATTTTAATTCCGCGTCGAAATCCAATTTCTTATAATATATCAAATATATTATTTTATCGATTAATTCCAAATTAATCGTTCTCTCTCTTTATATGATATTTTATCCCAGGTAAAATATCTCCGTAATTAATCCCAGATTAATTTTCTCTCTCATTAAATTAATCCCAGATTAATTAAAGTGCGAGTCATACGTCATCGGTGAATCTTCGGGGAGCGACCCATGAGATCTTCGGATATGTTGGCAGTAAATCGGGTCGTCGGACTATCCGAACACGTAAGTACCTCGTACTACGTTTATACCGATTCACAAGACAAGGTTGGCTTCTAGCAAAGCGCCATGCCTACCCAATTCTCCAGAAATATGCTTACAGGAATAAGCGATCAATATCAGGCGTAGTATACGTGGTATTGCGTATTTCGATCCAGTATCAGATGATCACGTGCTAGTGTTGGACAAAATGACCTATAGCGTCACTATTTGCACAGATCATTGTGTTGTTGTAGCAAATTAACTATGTGTCAAGGAAATTGCACTCTCATCATTTGTGATTAGATCACCATAGATATATAAATGAAGAGAAATCCCTATGATTAGTTCATGGACTGAGAATGATATGAGACAGTATCAGTCCCCGAAGGTTTAATCATTAAATATCCCTAGCCGGAGTATTATCGAGACTGGACATCGATAATGCGGAATAGGCTAGTATTGCACTTGTGTGCGTTGTGAGGGCACAACGGCATAGTTCTCATATATATAAGTATCGGATACTTATGCAAGTGCGATAGGAGGTCATGTTTCACCGATGGTACGGGAAACAGCTTCGTTCTGGATAGACCCCTCGGAATCCCATTGGTATTATGACTATGTGTCTATGGGAGGCCGAAATCAAGGTAGCTGTGTATAGTCTTAACCTGAGACTTACATCGCTAATACTTGCGATAATCGGTAGACTTTGGTCTTGGTGGTACAGGGCTTTAACCGGTTCTGCGTACACCACTTCTGGGTTTATCAGAGAGTCGTAGTGTATTGGGTGTGATGTCAAGACGGAAGTATCACTCCAGTCATAGTGGAGATGATGTCACGCAGGATACGGTATTAGTGCTCTTAAGTGCTGGCCGGCCATCGGGATATTATGACAAGGTCATGTATATCCGATTATAGAGACTAGTTACCAGACATCCGACATGTGCTTCGGACGGGGCAGACACTTATCCAGCCCCAGCCCTAGCACGTGACTATCCGATACTGGGCTGATATACTCAATACTACGGTATACTACGCTTGATACAGATCTATATATTCCTGTAAGAATATTTCTGGAGAATTGGGTAGGCATGACGCTTTGCTAGAAGCCAACATTGTCTTGTAAATCGGTATAAATGCAGTACGAGGTACTTACGTGCTCGGATAGTCCGACGACCGTATTTACTGCCACATATCCGGAGATCTCATGGGTCGCTTCCTGAAGATTCACCGATGACGTATGACTCGCACTATGATTAATTAGTAAAGAGAGAAGATTAATTAGAAGAGAGAGAAAATTAATCTGGGATTAATTGCGGAGATATTTTTATGGGATAAAATATTAATTAAAGAGAGAGAACGATTATTTGGAATTTATCGATAAATAATATATTCGATATATTATGCGAAATTAGATTTCGACGCGGAATTAAAATTAGATTTTACTTCGGGCGAACGAATTAATTTAGAATTAATTCGTTAGCGACGTGAATATTGATTTTGCTAGGCGTAATCGTTTAATTACGTCGCAACGGAAAATTCGTTAATTTGGAATTAGCGAACCCGAGCCCGAGCGTGTTTGCGAGCGCATTCGTATTTCGAATTCGAGTGCGGCACACAAGTCACGTCAAGCGTCAAATCGCTAGTCACATCAATTGTCAAATCATTTGTCACTTGAGTGATGTGACATGACATGTTGTCACTTTAATAAAGTGACTTGATGTGAATAGTGATAGTTGATTGAAAAAGCACTTTTGCCTTTTGACTTTTGCTTTTTTGAAAAGTAAAATGAATTGTTTAATAGAAATAAAAGTGGTAAATGGCTTTAATTAATTTTTGGAAAATATAAAAAGCTTTTACACTTTCTCTCTCTCCACAATTACAGTATACGGTTTTGGCATTTGGGAGCCAAAACGTTTTTCTTCTTCCTCTCTTGGCTTGGAGCCATTTTCTTCTCTTCCATTTTTGGTTTGACCGAAAATCCAAGAAGAATAAGGAGTGCTAGCACACACATGGGTTATACATAGGTGATAGGGAAACGAATTTATGAGCTTGGATTTATTTTTGGAGCTTCAATGGTGGTTCATCAATGGCCGGTCATGGAGGAGACATAAACCACCAAAATCGAGCAGCCCACAGTCACAGAAGCTCACTGCCGAGCTTAACAAGGAGGAAGAAACGCATCTTGTTCTTTGCATCAAATCCAATCATTGTGAGTATATGATTCCGCCCTTACTCCTTTGTGTATTCATGCGAATTTTTTGCTTGATTTCATGATTTTGGGACCTATATTAGAACTCAACAATGGTATCAGAGCTATTATCAAGCATGAAAAAGTTAGGGTTAAAATTGGGTAAAACGAATTTGGGCATGTTTTGATGAAATTGTTTGTTATAGTATGCTTAAATGAGTTGGAATTAATGATTGATTAGATCAATTTGAAGAAATTGTGTTTGGAACAAATTTCCCCAATTTTTTGTGTAGGCCAAAGTTGACAAAATTGGGTAAACTCAATTTGAGCATCAATTGATTAAATTGTTTAGTATAGTATGCTTGAATGAGGTTGAATTGAAGTTGTGTATGATCAATTTCATGAAATTGGATTGGATTCAATTTTCCCTAAATTTTGGGCATGACAAATTGGGTAAAATCAATTGAAGCATGATTTGATTAAATTGATTGATTAAGTATGCTTAAATGTTGTTGAATTAATGATTGATTGGATCAATTTGAAGAAATTATGTTTGGAACAAATTTCCCCAATTTTTTATGTTGGCATAAAGTGACAAATTTGGGTAAACTTGATTTTGAGCATATTTTGTGAAATTGGATGAATGAGAATGCTTAAAGTATGTTTAATTTAAGATTGATTGGATCAATTTGTTGAAATTGTGTTTGGAACAAATTTCCCCAATTTTTTATGTGTGGCATAAAGTGACAAATTTGGGTAAACTTGATTTTGAGCATATTTTGTGAAATTGGATGAATGAGAATGCTTAAAGTATGTTTAATTTAAGATTGATTGGATCAATTTGTTGAAATTGTGTTTGGAACAAATTTCCCCAAATTGCTTATGTTGGCCGAAATTAAAGAACCCTAAATTTCTTGGTGATTTTGTTTGTTTGATCATTGAATGACTTAAAACAATTGCGTAATGTTGTTTTGAAGTTCAATTTGATTGAATTTTGATTTGGAACATTTTTTCCCTTTTAAAGTGGCTTGGCCGAATCTTAATGAACATGAAATTCATTGTGATTTTTGTTTTAATTCATTGGATGAATTGAATTGATTTGGGAAATGATGATTGTGGATTCGATTGGATTGAAACTGAATCAGATTTGAAAAACCCCTAATTGCCGAGAACAGAAGCATGTAAATTGGGTTTGATTTTAATAAATTGTGTTGGACACTATTTAATGTTAAAGTGCATGATTAAGTATGCTAATTGATGTTTTAGAAATATTAATTGGGAGATTAATTATGTATTACACTTAGGTTAATTAATTATGGAATTTAGAATTTTATAAGTTAATTAATTGGGCTTATTTTTGGAAATTGGGCCTTTAAGGTTGTGATTGGGCTTTTGGGCTTTGTTGTACAAAGTTGAGTTTAGACAAATTTGGTTGGATCCAATTGGGCCTAAAACCGCATCCATAAAGTCCAATTATGACTTAATGGACCTTAATTATTTAATTGGGCCTAATGGGCCAAAATTAATTTAAAGGCTTATGGGGTAACTCCCGGATTGGATTTGGTTCTTCGGTTTGACCCGAGTTGACCAAAAGTCCACGCCTTATAGAAATTAATTAAAAGCCCATTGGACTTTAATTAAATAAACATTAGATGTTAATCGGGCTTTGAGACCCGTTGCGATTAAATTTGGAATTTAAGTCGTAAAGGTTCGTTAATAAAAAGTGTAATATTAATTTGGAATTAAATAGTGAATTAGAATTAAATGCGTATTAAATTGGATTTAATTATGTAGTTTAATTTAATTCAAGAATTCGTACTTTGAGTACTTATTCGCAAAACGAGTTTGACTCGAGCAAAAATCAAATCGTTGTTTGAACATTGGATGATCACTAATTATCAGATTAATTAATTGGATTTGATTGATTGATAACATGCTTGTATGAATACATGGTTGCGATGCATGAATAATGTATATCGGATGGATATTAGTCGGGTGGGATAATTTTGGAAATTGTAATAAATTTGATTTATTAATTGGACCTGCGTGTCCAGCCTTATCACCTCTATACTCTTTGTATTCTCTTCTCACCTATTCCCCTCAATGTAAATGAGGTTTCTTTAGAAGTGTAGTGTAACGGTAGAAGTAAATACATGTGCTAGCTTTAGAGAGAGAAAATGAGAGATTTGATCTAGGATCAATGTAAAGTATCCATCCGCATATCATTATTATTTTATTTCATATGCGCTTTATTATGTGTTTAGAATGCATGTTTAAGGGTGTATGATGATGAGACCTTAACAAAGATAATAAATTGGTAGCCAATTTGCACGCGAAAAACCCTCGCTCAATATCAAGTGTTTTTCCTTCCATTGAGTGATTCTCACTCAAGATCCGAGATTGGCATTGGGTTGTTGGCCAAAGTCAAGCCCTTTGTCCGTCGAAGATGTGTTTGAATCACGAGAGCTTTGTTCCATATCGGTGTCTTGTCCAAGTTGTGGTTTGTTGGCCAAAGTCAAGACCACTTCTTGTCCATCGACATTGATTACGAAGCTTTCCATGGTCAATGGGTCACACTTGACTGGGATCACTAGGTTTGTTGTGCCAAAGCCAAGGCTTAGTTGATTCAGAGGAAAAAGGTTAGGTAATACATTGGATGTATTGGCATATATAAGATATATGTTTAGGATTTGGATATCCGCCTACTGGATCTAGGAATTGGATGGGATCCAATTGATCTTCGAGATCTACCTAGTTAATTATCATACAATTTGTTGGCCAAAGTCAAGATTGTGTGATATTTAACGGGATCCTAGCCCACTAGGAAACACGGTTTCCCGAGTACTCGACAGAGGGTTAGAGGCTCGCCGAAAAATAGTGGGAGGCAAGAATTGAATTTGCAATACTCGTTCAATTACTCGCCATACGCGCTCATTCAAATTATTTCGTCGTTAGATTAAATGTTAGTTGGACTAATATTTAAATTGTTGTTTTTATAAACAGTTGGACTGTATTATATTTGATTATATATAATTGGATTATATTAATCAATATATTTGAATTAATTAATTTCAGTTTACAGTTGATTTTATAGTTGGACTATAGTAATCAATGTAATTGAGGTTAATTAATTTAGATTATATTTGATTATATAGTTGGACTATTATAATCATTATAATAAATAGTACCACAAATCGTGGATTATATAGTTGGACTATTAGAATCAAGATATAAAAATGAAAGATTAATGTTTAAGACATAATCCTGGGCGAAAATGTATTTAAACGGTTTTATTTTTCAAATTGGGAATAAATTTCAGGATGGTCCTGGAAAAATAATAACTTATTTTATTTGATAAAATAACGTATTATGCCTAAGCCTGAAGTTAAGCAAATAGTAGAGCATAATCTTTGGAAGATCATGTAATGATAACTTAAGTGCTTAATCCATTATGTTTGTCATAATTATGTTCACAGCAAGTATTAAAATTGGATTTTAGATACTTAGTGTGGTACATAAAATATATATATTGATGTTCAGAATCTATTTTGAACAGGATACTGACTTCAATTGAGATTTATCTGCGAATTGAAAACGGGACGAAAGTCGCTGTTTTAACCGTAGATACCTGAATTTAGGAACTACCTTCGGGTTAGTACTTAAATTTAGAAACTGTTATAATGTAGCTAGTTTGACTAGTAATATTATCTCTATATCGCGTATAACCCGCTGCGGGTGTACCTTTATATTCTAGAACACTAAAATGTTTCATTATATAAAGATGATATTGAGATAAACACATTAGATGTGAATAACAGAATTTATATTTTGAATATAAATGATATCTCAATTATATAACATGACAAATAAATAGCTCAAATTGATTTGATCAGTTAAGAAACTTAATTGTGGCATAGTTGTCAGGGACACTACTAAACAAGAATCGTATATCGCACTTTTGAAGAGCGGGTACTAGGACTGATTTGATTCCATTCAAATAAAGTCTACGAATCTAGTCTATTTGGGCAAAGTGCCTAAAACACTATTTACTTGGTAAAAGTGTAAATGCCACCGATCTGTTAGCCCTACTTCATAGTGAAGCAAGTGGGCCCATGTCTAGCTAGGCTATAGATATGGATTTGAATATTTCGTGACCTGTACGGATGTGGCATCGCGTATGGTTATGTGTTTCTTTTGAAACACAAATCGGAAACTTTTAGAGTTTCGACACGAAATAGACAAATAGATCGGCTAAAGTATTAAACCGTCATGGTAAGACTGTAATGGAAAATACTTAAGCAATAAGTTTCTAGTTTTTATGAAAGAGTATAGTATTCTTTCAAATTAAGGACTCCTCCCGGAATACGTCAGTTTGACGGTGTGTCCGAACACATTAACCGAATTTTGTTAGACATAATAAGGTTTATCACGAGTCACTCTGAGCTACTGTTTCCTTCAATAGGATATGTATTAACAGTGCAAAACTTATTTAGAATAAGGTTCCATATAAATCTGTTTGACAGATATCATATAGGATATGAACAGGAAAGAAACGGGGTTTCTCATTCCTGATAATTTGGGTATGCCAGGCATAACGTTTGGATGATACCAAACTAAAAGACCCAAATTGGATAAGTGCCAATATAGGTTATCCTAAGGGAAACCTTAAGTGCAGTACTTATAAATCTCACATGAGAATAATGTGATTGTTGCTCACCATGCGGTTTTTTCCTGAGAGGAATACCGATATGCAGTGGTCAGTGGGAGGATAGTGATACTCGATGAAAATCGGAGTAATACTGTTCAAGGCACGAAGTACTTAATGGAACACAAATAGTTCATCTATGATGAATCTATACCATTAATCTTCAAATACACAAGAAACTAGTAGATCGGATAGAGTCAGAAAACAACCTAGGGTATGGGTTTATGATCTCACCCCATAAAGATGTCAATCTTATGGAGGTGTACCATCCGACTACGTTATGAGGAAGTGATACGAGGTATCAACTCCCTGTTATGGCAAAGTGCCATGAGTCCGAAATGGATTCCATGTATAACAACTATGTTTGGATACTAGTTGTTGTACCACAAGGCATTGTGCCTATTGTTACTATAAACGTCTTCAAGGAAGACATGCATGGAAGGCAACATACCAACGTACAAAGCTGGGCTTTTGACGGAAAGGTATCGTTATCAACATTAAGTTAATAACGGTTCAACCTTTTTTCCTATTGCCATGGTAAATCCATTTTGAAGATGCTTGAAGATAACTGTATATTTCATTTATGAAATGTGTCAGTTATAGATCAAAATCGCTTTCCTGAAAAGGAAACCTTTTGGAGGATGTTTACAACATCCTGACGATTTTGTATAACCGACAAACAAGGTTTGCGGGTTATTCGATCCATGTTTGGATTAAACAAGCATAAGGTTCTTGGAACTGTCGTTTTGAAATAATCATAATGGTTTATGATTTGACTCAAAACGAAATAATTCTTGTGTATATAAGGAGGTTAGTGGGAGAGCGCACTGACAGTGAAATTCCCATAAAGCTATTGTTGAAAGCTTGGCTTTCAATAGAATTCTCCGTAGAATTCTGGGGAGTAACAACCTTTATTCAAGGAATAAAGATCTACTGGGATAGATTGGAGTTGTTAACACTCTCTGGGAAATTGTACATTTAAAATGTACTTGACCTGGTGTATCATATGCTTTGAGCATATGGTTCACAAACAGGCCAATCCGAGTGATAGTCACTGGATTGATGTTAAGAACATCCGTTAGTATCTTAGAGAACTAAGGATGCTGTCTTAGTCTATGGAGAAGGAGAACTTGAAGTGACTGGGGTCACTGTAGCAAGTTTCATATACCGATAAAGACGACTAAAAGTCGCAAACGGTACTATATAGTTTGAATAACGGAACAGTGAGCTGGAAATCTTCCAAGTAAGATACTGTACCGTTAAATAAATAACAACAAATGCGGGTTGTTGCTGCAGCTGAAGCAGCAATAGAAGTCATTTGGGTCGATACAAATCTAATTAGATTAGATATAGTTCTCTATTAGCAGCTGAGCTAGGCGTCAGCACAGGCTAAAGAATTAATGGTCTCATCAACGATCCAGATACATACTTAGATACTCATCTGATTCATTCGGATCATATATCGTGGCGAGTGTGATGATCGAATAAATCGCATCAAGATGATAATCATGCAAATCCGCTGACGAATGCATTTCTCAGCAGTTTGAGCCAACCGTACATAGTTCGGGTGTAGGACACTTGAGTGACTGGCTATGTGACAAGTGGGAGATTGTTGGACAAAATGACCCATAACGTCACTATTTGCACAGATCATTGTGTTGTTATAGCAAATTAACTATGTGACAAGGAAATTGCACTCTCATCATTTGTGATTAGATCACCATAGATATATAAATGAAGAGAGGTCCCTATGATTAGTTCCTGGACTGAGAATGATATGAGACAGTATCAGTCCCCGAAGGTTTAATCATTAAATATCCCTAGCCGGAGTATTATCGAGACTGGACATCGATAATGCGGAATAGGCTAGTATTGCACTTGTGTGCGTTGTGAGGGCACAACGGCATAGTTCTCATATATATAAGTATCGGATACTTATGCAAGTGCGATAGGAGGTCGTGTTTCACCGATGGTACGGGAAACAGCTTCGCTCTGGATAGACCCCTCGGAATCCCATTGGTATTATGACTATGTGTCTATGGGAGGCCGAAATCAAGGTAGGTGTGTATAGTCTTAACCTGAGACTTACATCGCTAATACTTGCGATAATCGGTAGACTTTGGTCTTGGTGGTGTTGGAATTTAATCAAGTCCACAAGATCACAAACATGCATAAAAAACAATTCATATGAACACATCAAAGGAGGTGGCGGAATCAACTCACATTGAATTCGGTTTTGATGGATGAAGAACAAGATGCGTTTTTAAGCTCCCTCCAAGCTCGGCAATGGCTTCCAAATGCAGTGGGCTGTGCGGTTTGGACTGGTTTGGTGCTCACCTTTTTCGGCCATTGAAGACCACCATTGAAGCTCCAAGCTTCAAGCTTCCATGCTCACAAACTCACTTCCCTATCACCTTTGTATCACTCCTAGAGTGTGCTAGCACAAGATTTAGCAACAAAAATGGTCATCTTTCTTCTCCATTTGCTCGGCAGAAAACGCAACAAAGAGAAGAAGAAGTCTGATGCCTAAATCGTGAAGGAGAGAAAGAGAGGGAGATGAAGAAACCGTATGCCCTTGCAATGTGAGAGAGAGAAAATGATAAGTTTATATATTTTAATTTTATTTTCAAAAAACAAAATAAATATATAAATCATTATCAAATATTTTAAAGTAAAAAGCAAAAGTCTAATAAGCTTTTCTACTTTTCACACATCATATCTACTTTACTTTAAGTCATATCACATCACTTTAATAAAGTGACATGTTGTCAAGTCACATCACTCAAAGTGACAATTGATTTGACGCATGATGTGACAAACGATTTGACGCTTGATGGACTCGCGAGCCGCGCTCGAATTCGAAATGCGAATGCGCTCGCAATCACTCTCGGGCTCGGGTCGCTAATTCCAAATTAACGAATTTTCCGTCGCGTCGTAATTAAATGATTACGCCTAGCGAATTCACTATTCACGTCGCTAACGAATTAATTCTAAATTAATTCGTTCGCCCGAATTAAAATCTAATTTTAATTCCGCGTCGAAATCCAATTTCGATTAATATATCGAATATATTAATTTTATCGATTAATTCCAAATTAATCGTTCTCTCTCTTAATTAATATTTTATCCCAGATAAAATGTCTCTACTATTAATCCCAGATTAATTTTCTCTCTCATCGAATTAATCCCAGATTAATTCTATCTCTCTCTTCTAATTAATCCCAGATTAATCAAAGTGCGAGTAATACGTCATCGGTGATCTTCGGGAACCGACCCATGAGATCTCCGGATATGTTGGCAGTAAAAATACGGTCGTCGGACTGTCCGAACACGTAAGTACCTCGTACTACGTTTATATCGATTTACAAGACAAGGTTGGCTTCTAGCAAA
>SKCR01023054.1:0-18218 GCA_019454045.1 Zanthoxylum bungeanum | reverse complement strand
ATATCTGCAAAACAAACACTGGGAGTGGGGGGGTTAGATCACTATACGATCTAAGTGAGTGGACGAAAACTGAAAACTAATGTAAGAACTTTTGGTTTCAGAACCATAGAGTCAGAAACATCTTTATATGAAAACTCTTTTCTAAAAATATTATTTTGAAATTTCTTTTATAAAACTTGTCTCTCAGAAAACTGCTTTTGAAACTCTGGTTTCTGAAAACTATTTCTAAAATCTTATTTCTGAAAACTGTATATTGAAAGTCTGAAAACTGTGAGTTGCTCTGTATCTGAAAAATCTTGACGTATGAGGGCGTTACGTATCGCCGTCCCCCCATACGCCTAACTGTAGCCAGCAGTGAAAATCCATGACTTTGGGGCGTTACGTATCGTCGTCCCCCAAAGCATGCCACTACTGTCTCTGAAACTGGTGGTCTTGGGGCGTTACGTATCGCCGTCCCCCAAGCCATAAACTAGAACTGGGGGTGCGGATCTATGCTACCACCCAAGCTCTGAAACTAGGGTCTAGGGGCGTTACGTATGACCGTCCCCCTAGCCTTACTCTAGGATCTGAGGGCGTTACGTATCACCGTCCCCTCAGTCCTCTACATGTGCACATGTCCTCTGTACGTCAATTCCATATTGTCTCAAGTTACATACTGGGGTGAGTTTTTCCCTCATGCCCCGAAAAACATAAAACTTGTGTTTTGAAAATAATTTTTTTTCTAAAACATTTCTCAGAGTATACTAAATAAAATATAGCTAATAAAGAATTTGGCTAACGCCCTAAAAACATGAATAGTAAGTCTGATATGAAAATACGAAATGAAAAACAAGTAAAAGAGAAAGTGTCCACTCACTGTTAGGAATCTGGCTGGAGCTATACCGCTTCGTCGAAGGAGATTGTAACTCCTACAATGGACTGTAAATGGTAATTTGGTTAGATTACAAATCACGAGATGAGTTTCGGAACTAAGTTAAACTTTCTCAATTCAGGTTCGTATTATCGTTACTTAATACATCACCCTTGGTATATGATGCAATACATGCATTCGAACTGATACGAGACCCTAAAGGTGGTCTCTAACATGATGGGATGGAACTGAACTGATTAGAAATTGTTTTGGTGATATTTTCATCTTCGCGTCGCGACGTAAGATGTTGCGCGCGTCGCGACGCAACCACTCTAGAATCGACTTTGATTTTTCCTTCTACGCGTCGCAACGCGAAACCCTCTTTACATCGCAACGCGAACCTGATTTCCAGGTTTCTGCCATTCTTCCTAAAATCTATCGTACTCACCTAAATGCATCCCCAAAGCTTTCATAACACTTTCAACACACAATCCATCAATTTACATCAACTCCATACATCCTAAACTACCATATTATCATCATTAACTACTCATTTAATCACAAATCCTTTTTTCTTAAATCAATCTTTAAACTTTTCAAACTCAATCAAGTAACTCCATAACTCATTTCTTTACTTATAATTCATCAATATGCAATCTCTAACATGCCATCATCTCTAATCTACCTTTATACCTCCAAAATTACACAAATCAAGATTTGGGTCAAGTTTTCTTACCTTCATTTTCTTGATTTTTTTTTCTTCATACTAAAAGCCTCCATTGTTGCTAAGCTTTTCTCTATCCCTTTTCTTCCTCTTCTTCTTCTTTTCCTCTTTTCTTCTTCCTCTTTCCTTTTTTCTTCTTCTTCTTCCCTCTTTTCTTTCTCTCCACTTCTTCTTCTTTTCATTTTATTTTCACTTTGAAAATGGTAAATAGTAACCCCTTTTTATACTCGAGCTTATTTGATATTTAGAAAAATGTAGAAAGTTTGAGAATTTTCCATTTGACCCCGAAATCACTATTCATTAGGACTTTGACTTGCGTTTTTGACCATCTTATGTTCTGCATTTGGGAAAATATTCAACGTAGAAGTTGTAGGTCTCGATCTTATCTTTCCGAAAATATATAATTCATAAAAATCAGAGTTTATATGAAAAATTTATACCCAAAATACCGTGGACTGCCTAAAGGGAACTATGTACAGTCTCGTCCCTGGACTTCGAGGAATTTACCGATTGTACCCAAAGTCATACCATGAGTATATTTAAGTCTCAACATAATTTATTTTATGTGCATTCGTCCCGTACATAACAGTACCATTATATGCAGTAGTAAAAACTACCGATCGTTACAGAAAAATATTCTGCTACTATTTAAAATATTGTCTTATAGATGGCTGGCGCAAATTCATTAATGCAACTTTTGGATTCTAATAAACTAAAAAGGAGCTGAGAACTACTTAGAGTTGGAAATGAACATATATCTTGTCTTGGAGTTTGAAAAGTTAAGCTATGTAACTATCAATATATTGCCTATTAAAATCGATCCTGATTCCACTCCTAAAGAGCGATAAATTTTTGAAAAATGGAAGGATGATAACCTTAGGGTGAAATCCTATATTTTAGAATTGATGGGTCCAGATTTATTGAGACATTACACAGAGGTACTAGATGCTTGGAGCATTATGCGAACACTTAATGAGTTGTTCAGCATTCATGTTTTAAACATGATTGACTAGATCCGATACTTGGAACGACATGGCATTGTGATTGATGAACGGCTAGGCCGTAATTTGATTATGTCTTATTTTCCTAGAAATTTTGCTGGCTTTGTGTTAAACTTCCATCTGTACTCGATGAAAGCCAGCTATGAAGAACTTCATAACATGTTACGCACGGTGGAATATTATTTGAGGAAATGCAACCCCACTTTGTACCTCCATGGTTGAGCTGGCTCTTCAAAGACTTCTGGGAAGTCAAAGAAAATCAAAATTGGGAAGGAAAAGATTTCAAAGAAAAACTCCAAGAAACGCAATGGTGCAAAATCACTTGTAGCTCGTGATCAATGTCTACAATACAAGAAGTCTGGACACTGGAAGAAGGATTGTCCAAAACTGAAAGGAAAAGCAGGACCCTCGGGTACATTTTGTATTTTTCCTATTATTGACATCTCATTAGCCTTATATGAAAATGGTGGATGGGTGTTAGACAATGGCAGTCTACTCATTTTTGCATTTCCATGCAGGTCATGAGGATTAAAAAAGGCTGAATAAATATGAGATCCAGCTTAGAGTTGGCAATGGCGAGACATTGGATGTCAATGCCATAGGAACGGTTGTTCTAGATCTCCCAAATAGATGTAAATTAGATTTACATGACTGTTATTATGTACTCTCACTTATCAGACAAATAATATCACTGCTAATATTAGATAAAGATGGATATAAAATAAACATTAAGGATGAAACTTTATGCTTATATGATAAAAACAATTTATTCAAATATGAATGTTCTTTATCTAATGTTCACTATGTTTTGGAAACATATAGAGATGTCTTTAATATGGAGGAAAATACAAGTAGGAAATCTAAATTAAATAATACTGAATTATGGTATATGAGATTGGGCTATATAGGTGTTAGACGTCTATCCAAATTGGTAAATGATGGTTTGATTGAAAATCTTGCCTTAGATCCTTATATGATTTGTGAGTCATGTATCCAATGGAAGATGACAAAGGCCCCATTTCTTGGTATTAGACACCTTGCTCGAGATTTATTGGAGCTAATACACAGGGATGTGTGTGGTCCATTAAATCATGTCACTTATGATGGTTCAACATACTTCGTGACTTTCACGGATGATAAGTATAGAAATGGATATGTCTATTTGATGAGACATAAGTCATAAATATTTGACAAGTTTAAAATATTCTGAAACGAAGTATAAAAATAAACTAGTAAATTCATCAAGTGTCTTCGATCAGATCAAGGCGGTGGATATATGAGTGAAGAATTCAGAAGTTATTTAAGGGATCATGAAATTCTTGCCCAATATAGCCCACCAGGAACACCTCAACAGAATGGTGTGTCTGAGCATAAAAATTGTACTTTATTGGATATGGTACGATCCATGATGAGCTATACAAATCTTCATTATTACCTTTGGGGTTAAGCTTTACTTACTGCTACACACATACTTAATAGGGTTCCATCGAAAGTTGTTTTTACGATCCCCTATCAGATATGGTTCGATAGAAATATAAGTCTTATGTATTTACAAATTTAGGGTTGTCCTACATACGTTAGAGTTGCACAGCGAGATAAACTAATACCTAGGGGATATAAATATAGGATCGTTGGATATCCTGATAATTCCATTGGATATCAATTCTACGATTCTGAGTAACGAAATGTATTTGTTTTTCATTTTACCACATTTCTTGAAAAATGAAATTTTAAGATTGAACTTGATTAGTTTGATCCCAAGAGTAAGGAACCTGAGATGGAACCAGAGATCCAACTAGGTGAAGGATCTATAATACAGGTTCTATATAAGTCAAATAGAATATCAAAGCCTCATGAGATATTGTTTTTAACATTTGATGTGAGCCTTGTTGTTCTCCTCTTGGAGGAAACAAATATCTGACTACGTATAAAGAAGCGATATTGGACATCGATTCGAGAAAATGGAAGGAAACCATGAAATCCGAGATGGATTATATGCATGACAATCAAGTCTGAGACTTAGGTTAACTTCCTGAAAGAATTAAACATATAGGTTGTAAATGGGTTTACAAAAGGCAGAGCATGTTCCTGATGGAAATATGGAAACCTTTAAGGCCTGACTGGTAGCAAAAGGTTACACTCAACAACCTGGGATTGACTATAAGGAACCTTTTCACCAGTAGCCATGCTAAAATCCATTAGGATTCATTTAGCCATTGTTGCATATCACGATTATGAGATATGGCAGTTGGATGTGAAAACCGCTTTCCTAAATGGATTCCCCGAGGAGGATATCTATATAGAACTATTGGACAATTATGACCCATAGCGTCACTATTTGTAAAAGACATTGTGGTTTTTGTACAAATTAATTGTGTGACAATGTAAATTGCTATTTTATCATTTTGTAATTAGATTACTTGAATATATAAATGATAAAAGTCCTTATGATAAGTTCCATATTATAAGATATGAGACAATATCAATCCACAAAGGTTTAATCATTAAATATCCCTAGTCGTAGTATTATCGAGACTGGACATCAATAATGTGGAATAGACTAGTATTGCACTTGTGCGCATTATGAAAGCGTAACAGCATAGTTCTCATATATTTAAGTATTGGATACTTATACAAGTGTGATAAGAGGTTGTGTTTGCCGATGGTACAGAAACAGCTTCGCTCTGGATAGACCCCACAGAATCCCATTGGTAGTAGGACTATGTGTCTATGGGAATACGCTTCAGGGTAGGTGTATTTGGTCTTAATCTGAGACTTGCATCGCTAATAATTGCGACAATCAATACGCTTTAGTTTTGGTCGTCCGGAACTTTAACAGGTTCTGTGTACGCCTTTTCTGGGTTTATTGAGAATCGTAGTGTATTGGGTGTGTGTAGGACACATAAATCGGTGACGCGTTGTTCTAGGCTCGCGGCCTAGTTGAGAGTACGGAGTAGCCCACAGGGGAACTAAACCGGAGAAATAACATGGAGTCGCCACCCGGTGTGAACCGAGAAAATGATTTAAGGCCGCACTCACCCCTCGCAAGGGAAGACCTCAAACCGTTGGGTTCGGAATGGTCCCTTAC
Organism: Zanthoxylum bungeanum; assembly: GCA_019454045.1. Taxonomy (NCBI): domain Eukaryota; kingdom Viridiplantae; phylum Streptophyta; class Magnoliopsida; order Sapindales; family Rutaceae; genus Zanthoxylum; species Zanthoxylum bungeanum. The sequence goes on along the minus strand of SKCR01023054.1, from coordinate 12,555 downwards.
TTATGCCACTTGTAATGAAAGGATTTGTGCAATAATCTAACCAAGCCTAAGCAACTTATATTTCCAAGGATAATCTACTCTTAAGTTCGCATGTATAAAATAAATCATCATAACGGCAAACATACGATATCACACAATAATCTCATGAGCATGTTGAATCATCAAACACGAAAAATAAATAACAACCTAAAAATAAACGTAGATTGAATGCCTATTGCGAAAGAAGATAACCAAATCATGCATAGAGGAATAACGTACTAATGGCTAAATCATGCTTAAGAAACAAGTAACATCCTAATGACCTAATCGTGCTTTAAGAAACAAGTAACATACTAACGACCTAATACAATCTCACGAACACATCAAATAGATAAATATGGGAATACAAATAGATGACAACAGTAAAAGTGTCAATAATGGAATGGTATGATTAATTACATAATGCAAAAGAAATCACCCAAGAAGCAATCATGCATGAAATGTGATGAAAATGAATCGGTTCACTGTATATGCGTTCGTGTAGCGTTTGAAAATGCGTTCGAAAGGTAAACATAAGGTTCATATTAGTATAGCGTTCGAGGACGCATTCGAACGGGATAAGACCTGATGCATGATAAAACAAAAGGCATGTGCGTTCGAGTAGCGTTCGTAAATGCATTCGAACGGACTGAGACATAATGCGTACATTCGTGTAGCGTTCGGAAACGCGTTCGAACGAGATTACCAAAATGGCATCTGAAACTAACACATGCATGGATTGAACAAGTACACAATGTAGGACCTCGTGTGCCAAATTGAACACATTTCACATTCAATCGAGTGCACCTCATCCGGCGGGGCAAACATCGTGGTAAAGGTAGCCTTTAGGCATTTCCCTCGAATTGAGGACCTTTAATCCACCCTAGTTAGCCCATGCGCACTAGAATGCAATGTATCTGTAAATAAAGCAATGATATGCAAAGGTAAATGACATAATAAAAGGCGCGGCCAAACATCATGGAAAAGGTAGCCTTTAGGCATTTCCCTCGAATAGAGGACCTTTAATCCAGCCTAGTTAGCCCATGCGCACAAGAATGTAATGCATGCGTAAATAAAGCAATTATACGCAAATGGTAAATGACATAATAAAATGCGCGGGACAACATCATGGTAAAGGTAGCCTTCAGGCGTTTCCCTCGAATATGGGACCTTTAATCCACCCTAATTAGCCCATGCATATTATATTACAATTCATATAAAATAAAGACAACAATTTAAGACTTCGTATACTCGATTGAACATATCTCAAATTCAACCAAACATACTTCGTCCGGCGCGGTGAAGTATTGTCGTAAAGGTAGACTTTTAGACTTTTCTTCCCTCAAATAGAGAACCTTTAGACCAATATACTAAGCCCATGGGCACTATATCATCAATACACAAGCAAGTAATCGTACGGAAATTATATGGCGGAATATAAAATGCGGATAAACAAACAAGATAAAATAAAGTGAAATATGTGACGTTTGCTCAAGTGGTACGTGGAGTTGTATCCCAAGTACAGACCGCACTACCATCCATTCGGATTCGACTACGGAATTTACGTCTGGGTTTCCATCCTATATACCACAAGAGACGACACATTTTCCATTCATTCAAGGGCCACAACACACATTAATCAACGACTCTCATGCGAAGAAAATTCAATAAATAATTAAAATATGAATAAGGATAAATAAGAAATGTGCCCTCAGGTCTAACCTTTTATGTCGACTCTTGGAAGCGCGTTACAAGGCCGTCGGAAGGGCTAAAACTCCGCAACTCTTATGGTTCGCTGGTTCACGTCTTTCCTCACTGTTTCACTGTTCGGGCTACTGTTTTCACTCCATTTCACTGCTACTTTCGCTGTATTTTCTGGTCACTATTTTTGGTGTATTTTACTGCAGTTCTTCACTGTTTTGGACTGGTTTTTGGATGGTTCGTGGGCTGATTTTTGGACTGGTTTTTGGGACTGTTCACTCACTATTTTTGGGTGATTTGGATCACGGTTTCAGGGTTATTTTTGTTACTGGTTCGGCAGGTTTTGGTGCAGTTTGTTTGTGTCAGTGAAGGGGTTTTATGGCTTGTGATTTGTTGTTGGTTTCAGTCGGTCAATGGAGGGGCTGTTGATTTGGTTTGTGGCTTCGGCTTGTGTTGGTTGGTTTGTGAGAGCTATTGAGTGTGCTGTTTATGGTGAGTCTTTTGGCAGTTTGAGTTTAATGAGTTTGGCTGTGTGGGAGTCAGTTTTTTAGTGCGTTGAAGGTTTGTGCTTGTTCAACGAGTGGCATGAGTTGAAAGGGTTGTTTTCATGTGTGCATGGGCTGCGTTTAGGGTTTGTGTTGGTGAGAGATGTCTCAGTTAAGGGACTTTGTTTGTTTAAGTTTGTGAGGCAGTTCTGGCTTGTGGTCGATGTGGGCGTTGAAGGGCGTGAATGCCAGGAGAGGTGAGGGTTGTCTCTTTTATAGACAAAGGCTAGGGTGAATCCTTGTTTGAAAAGGAATGAGATTTGTTAATAAAGGTGATATCTTTTAATTAGTATTTCACAAGGAAAATATCTAGTGAATTGGGGACATGATTTGGCTTAATTAGGAAGATCATATATTTTATTTGTTTTGATTAGGTATGTGATTTGTTTAATTTAGGAAGGATGTTATTTTAATTTGTGACATGTTTAAATGTTTTAATTATTTTGGGTGGGTTTTGGTGGGCTAAATGGGCTTGGGCGTGAGGCTAGCAACAAAACCAGAAGTACCGACACCGTTCGAACGCCGATTCGAACGTTACACGAACATCTGCAATCTGCTCGATGTTCGAACATGTTCACGAACGCAGCACAAACGAAAGCAGTGAACATGTGAATTGAATCCAATGACATACTTATTCTGAAATTCCCCTTCCGACATTCGTTTCCCGCGACTTCCGCAACCTAAAGAGTAGTGCCTCCGTACGAGACTCATCATCGGGACTTATATGCAAAATACAGTGCCTACAGTCTCCCCCACTTTGATGGGACTTGTGCAGTATGTGACAATGACAATCCTATCAAATATGTGCAATGTTTTTTTACTTACTTGGCTCGCCAGCTGCCACCTGACTTGCATGCTGCTTTGAGCTGATTTGATGATACAGTGGACCTCGATCCTGGGATGCATCCCAATAACTGCAACTGACAATAGGGGCCTCGACCCTGGGACGCATCCAAATACTGCTGATAATGTGGGTCACGACCCTGGGACGCATCCCCAAAACTGATGATGTAGGGGGCCAACGGCCCTGGGATGCATCCCAATAACTGCAACCGACAACAGGGGCCTTGACCCTGGGACGTATCCTGATAACGTTGACAATATGGGTCACGACCCTGGGACGCATCCCCAAAACTGCTGATGATGTGGGTCACGACCCTGGGACTCATCCCCAAAATTGCGGATGATGTGGGTCACGACCTTGGGACGCATCCCCAAAACTGCTGATGATGTGGGTCACGACCCTAGGACGCATCCCCAAAACTGTCGATGATGTGGGTCACGACCTTGGGACGCATCCCTAAAACTGCTGATGATGTGGGTCACGACCCTGGGACGCATCCCCAAAACTGCTGATGATGTGGGTCACGACCCTAGGACTCATCCCCAAAACTGATTCTGATATAGGTCACGACCTTGGGACTCATCCCCAAAACTGATTCTGATACTGATGTGGGCCTCGCCCCCATGACTCATCCCCAAAACTGATACTGACAATGCTGATGTGGGCCTCACCCCAGACGGATACTGATTTGGGCCTCAACCTTGTACTGATACTGATGTGGGCCTCTCCCCTGGGACTCATCCCCAAAACTGAAACTGATGTAGGCCTCGGCCCTGGGACTCATCCCCAAAATTGATACTGATGTGCGGGCCTCGACCCTGTGACTCATCCCCAAAACTGAAACTGATGTGGGCCTCGGCCCTGGGACTCATCCCCAAAACTGATACTGATGTGCGGGCCTCGACCCTAGGACTCATCCCCAAAACTGAAACTAATGTGGGCCTCGGCCCTGGGACTCATCCCCAAAACCGAAATTGATGTGGGCCTCGGCCTTGAGACTCATCCCCAAAACTGAAATTGATGTGGGCCTCGGCCCTGGGACTCATCCCCAAAACTGAAACTGATGTGGGCCTCGGCCCTGGGACTCATCCCCAAACTGATGCTGATGTGGGCCTCGGCCCTGTGACTCATCCCCAAACTGATACTGATATGGGCCTCGGCATTGGGACTCATCCCCAAACTGATGCTGATGTGGGCCTCGACCCTGAGACTCATCCCCAAAACTGATTTGGGCCTCGACCCTGTGACTCATCCCCAAAACTAAAACTGATGTGGGCCTCGGCCCTGGGACTCATCCCCAAACTGATGCTGATGTGGGCCTAGTCCCTGGGACTCATCCCAAAACTGATACTGATATGGGCCTCGGCCTTGGGACTCATCCCCAAACTGATGCTGATGTGGGCCTCGACCCTGGGACTCATCCCCATACTGACGCTGATGTGGGCCTCGATCATGAGACTCATCCCCAAAACTGAAACTGATATGGGCCTCGGCCCTGGGACTCATCCAAAACTGATAATGATATGCGGGCCTCGACCCTGGGACTCATCCCCAAAACTGAAACTGATGTGGGCCTCGGCCCTGGGAGTTATCCCCAAACTGATGCTGATGTGGGCCTCGACCCTGGGACTCATCCCCAAACTGATACTGATATAGGCCTCGGCCTTGGGACTCATCCCCAAACTGATGCTGATGTGGGCCTCGACCCTGGGACTCATCCCCAAACTGACGCTGATGTGTCTCCATACCCGTAGAGTGCCATACCTGGCAAGACTGATACTGATAATGATGTGGGCCTCGCCCCCAGAGTGCCATACCTGGCAAGACTGATACTGATAATGATGTGGGCCTCGTCCCTAGAGTGCCATACCCGGCAAGGCTGATACTGATAATGTTGTGGGCCTCGTCCCCAGAGTGCCATACCTGGCAAGACTGATACTGATAATGTGATGGTTCATTTCAACATACTGTACTGCCTCTCAAGATAATCCTTATAGTTAAACATATTTGTCCTCAACGGATGCTCCGTGTCGAAACCAGAGAACCTTCAAAGTAACTGATACAACTCAAATCCGACCGTCTGAGTGAATGATCTGAACTAGACTCCAAGTGTGTGTGTGCTAAGGCTCTTTCGCAGCTTCACCCTTAAGTAAGCCAACTCGATGATTTTGTCTCGGAGAACCGGATCAGTGGGTCTAATCAACCTAGATGTCTTGATCACACTCTGTGATTACTTCCACGTACTCAACATGATATGGTTTTCTTCTTTTTTCTTTTGTCTCTTTCTTTTCTTTCTTTTCATTTTGAACTTTCTTTTTTAATATATTATTTTATCAAATAAAGTAACTTATTATTTTTCTAGGACCATCCTGAAATTTAATTCCCAATTTGAAAATTAAACCATTTAAATACATTTTCCCTAGGATTATGTTTTAAATGTCAATATTTCAATTTATCTTGATTTTAATAGTCCAACTACTTAATCAACGATTTATGTACTATTAATTATAATGATTACAATAGTCCAACTATTTAATCAACTATAATTAATAGATTAAAATCAATTATATTGATTACTATAATCCAATTATAAAATCAACTATAAATGAATAGTTTGAATATAGTCCAACTATTAATTAAAACAACATTTAAATATTAGTCCAACTAACATTAAATTTATTTGACGAATGATATTTGTTTGAGTGCGTATGGCAATTAATTAAACGAATATTACAAATTCAATTCTTGCCTCCCACTATTTTTCGGCGAGCCTCTAACCCTCTATCGAGTACTCGGGAAACCGTGTTTCCTAGTGGGCTAGGATCCCGTTAAATATCACACAATCTTGACTTTGACCAAAAAATTGTTTGATAATTAACTAGGTAGATCTCTAAGATCGATTGGATCCAATCCAATTCCTAGATCCGGTAGGGGGACATCCAAGTCCGAAACATATATCTTATATATGCCAATACATCCAATGTATTACCTAACCTTTTTCCTCTGAATCAACTAAGCCTTGGCTTTGGCACAACAAACTTAGTGATCCCAGTCAAGCGCGACCCATTGACCATGGAAAGCTTCGTAATCAATGTCGATGGACAAGAAGTGGTCTTGACTTTGGCCAACAACCACAACTTGGACAAGACACTGATATGGAACAAAGCCTTCGTGATTCAAACACATCCTCGACGGAAAAAGGCATTGACTTTGGCCAACAAGCCAATGCGAGTCTCGGATCTTGAGTGAGAATCACTCAATGGAAGGAAAAACACTTAATATTTTGCGAGGGTTTTTCAAGTGCAAATTGGCAACCAATTTATTATCTTTGTTAAGGTCTCATCATCATACACCGTTAAACATGCATTCTAAACACATAATAAAGCGCATATGAAAAATAATAATGATATGCGGATGGATACTTTACACATTGATCCTAGATCAAATATCACACTTTCTCTCTCCCTCTAGCACAAATATTTACTTCTACCCATTACACTACACTTCTAAAGAAACCTCATTTACATTGAGGGGAATATGTGAGAAGAGAATACAAAGAATAGAGAGGTAATAAGGCTGGACACGCAGGTCCAATTAATAAATCAAATTTATTACAACAATTTCTAAAATTGTCTCACACATCTAATATCCATCTGATATACATTATTCATGCATCGCAACCATGTATTCACACAAGCATGTTATCAATCAATCTAATCAAATTAATTAATCTGATAATTAGTGATCATCCAATATTCAAACAATGATTTGATATTGCTCGAGTCAAACTTGTTTTGCGAATAAGTACTTAAAGTACAAATTCTCGAATTAAATTAAACTACATAATTAAATCCAATTCAATATGCATTTAATTCTAATTCGCTATTTAATTCCAAATTAAATATCACACTTGATTAACGGACTTTTACGACTTAAATTCCAAATTTAACTGTTGCAGGTCTCAAAGCCTGATTAATGTCCAATGTCAATTTAATTAAAGTCCAATGGGCTTTTAATTAATTTCTTAAGGCGTGAACTTTTGGTCAACTCGGGTCAAACCGAATAACCAAAATCCAATCCGGAAATTACCCCATAAGCCCAGAAATCAATTTAGGCCCATTAGGCCCAATTAAACTTTAAAGGTCCATTAAGTCGCATTGGGCTTTATGGAAGCGGTTTTGGGCCTAATTGGATCCAACCAATTTTGCCTAAACCCAACTTTGTACAACAAAGCCCAATAAGCCCATGAACAACTTTAAAGGCCCAAATCCAATTTTAAGCCTATTTAACCAAACACAAAAATTCCAAATTTATGTTTAATTAAACTAAAGTGTATAACACAATTAATTAACTAATTCAATATTTCCAAAACACCAATTAGCCCAATTAATCATGTTCATCATCATCATCACATGTCCAACACATTTTGATTAAAATCAAATCCAATTTTACATGCTACATGTCTCGGCAATATAGGGCATTTTATGTCCGATTCGAATTCAATCAAATTAAATCCAATTCGACATTAAATCAATATCCCCAAATGATTCCAATTCATCCAATGAACAAAAAATCAAAAAATTCCAAGACAATTAGGGCACCAAACTCTCGGCCAACATAAAATTTTGGGGAAAAAATGATCCAATCACCATTTCATGAAATTGATCCAATCAATCTTCAATTCAACATGTTTTAAGCATACTCAATCATCCAATTCAACCAAATCATGTTTGAAAACATTTTACCCAAATTTTAAGCCCTAAACTTTTTCATGCTCAAACATTGCTCTAGATGCCATTGTTGGTTTCTATTAAGGTCCCAAGATCATAAACAAGCATGAAATAAGTGTGAATACAAATCAACGAAGTTGCGGAATACTCACATCGATCGGTTGAGCGATGCGGCAAGCAACGAAACTCCATTTTCTGCCTTGGACTGCATTCGGCAGTGAGCAGATTTCCTCACTGTTTTCGGCCTTCAATCAACAAGAATCCAAGCTCCAAGCTTCTTCATTTGATTCCCGGCTCATTGGTAGACTTCCTTATCACCTTCGCATGTCTCGTATGTGTGCTAGCACTTGTGATTTTGCCACAAAATCCCACTATTGTGCTTCCCATTGCTCTCGGTTTTGAGCAAAACCAGTGAGCATTTTTACAGCCCCTTGGGCATGAATTGTAGAGAGAAAGAAAGAAGGAGAGATTGTGTTAGATTAGTTGGAAAAGTGTATATCATACACTTATATATTTTTCCAAAAATAAATTAAATGATTTACCACTTTTTGGCTTCCAAAAAGTCAAAGGCAAAACTTTCCAACAACTCCAACAACTACCATCAATGAATCAATGGTAACATCACTCAAAGTGACATGATTTGACGCTTGATGTGACGCTAGATGCGACTAGCGATTTGACGCTTGATTTGACTTGCGTACAGCATTCGAATTCGAAATGCAAATGCGCTCGCAAATAATCTCGGGCTCGGGTTCGCTAATTCCAAATTAACGAATTTTCTGTTGCGAAGCAATTAAATGATTACGCCTAGCGAAATAACTATTCACGTCGCTAACGAATTAATTCTAAATTAATTCGTTCGCCCGTATTAAAATCTAATTTCAATTCCGCGTCGAAATCCAATTTCGTTTAATATATCAAATATATTAATTTATCGATTAATTCCAAATTAATCGTTATCTCTTTTTTTATTGATATTTTATCCCAGATAAAATATCTCCGCAATTAATCCCAGATTAATTTTCTCTCTCATCTAATTAATCCCAGATTAATTTAGAATGTGAGTCATACGTCATCGGTGAATCTTTGGGAAGTGACCCATGAGATCCCCGGATATGATGGCAGTAAATTCGGTCGTCGGACTATCTGAACACGTAAGTACCAAGAACTACGTTTATACCGATTTACAAGACAATGTTGGCCTTTAGCAAAGCGCCATGCCTACCCAATTCTCCGGAAATATCCTTACAGGAATAAATGATCTATATCAGACGTAGTATACGTAGTGTTGCATATTCCGTCCAGTATCGGATGATCACGTGCTAGGCCTGGGGCTAGAATTGTGTCTGCTCCGTACGAAACACATGTCGGATGTGTGGTAACTAGTCTCTATAATCGGATAAACATGACCTTGTCATTTTATCCCGAAGACTGCAGTACTTAAGAGTACTAGTACCGTATCCTACGTGACCATCATCTCCATATGACGGGAGTGACACTTTCGTCTTGACATCACACCCAACACACTATGATTCTCAATATACCCAGCATTGGCGTACACAGAACCTGTTAAAGCCTTGGATGACCGCAACCAAAGTATATTGATTGTCGCAAGTATTAGCGGTGCAAGTCTCAAGTTAAGACCAAATACACCTACCCTGATTTCGGACTTCCATAGACACATAGTCATACTACCAATAGAATTCCGAGGGGGTATATCCAGAGCGAAGTTGTTTCCCGTACCATCGGTAAAACACAACCTCCTATTGCACTTGCATGAGTATCCTGTACCCAAATATATGAGAACTATGTCGTTGTGCCCTCACAAACGCGCACAATTGTAATACTAGTCTTTTACGTATTTATCGATGTCCAATCGCGATAATACTCTGACTATGGATATTTAATGATTTATCCTTCGTGGACTGATACTGTCTCATATCATTCTCGGTCCAGGAACAAATCATAGGGACCTCTCATCATTTATACATCTAGGTGATCTAATCACAAATGATAAGAGTGCAATCTCTTTTGTCATATAGTTAATTTCTACAACAACACCATGATCTGTACAAATAGTAACGCTATGGGTCATAATTGTCCAACATGAAGACTAAACTCCTAACTACCAAGCATAACCCATACCCCTATAACTACACACATATCATACACAAGTAAAGGGTAATCATTAAAGGGAAGACTTAGCTTGGAGGAAATTTAGAGGAGCATAGATTTAGATTGATGGGAAATAGTAATAAGTAGAAAAAAATGCTTACCCCTAGATTGTTGAGACCTTAGAGGGTGATGACTCTTTTTGTGTGCTTATAAGTTGTGGGCGTCCCTTTTGTGTTAAGGACGTGAGTTTTGTTGAAAAACTCATTCATTCGTCATGGCACCGAAATTGGCGCTGCGGCGCGTCACTCTCTGGATTTTAGGAGTTTTTTTTTCTCACGACGTGTCGCGACACCAAAAGTGGCTCTACGACACCTCATTCTCGGGAAAACTTTATGGGCATTAGGGACACATCGCGATGCCAAAGTGGCATTGCGACGCGTTGCTATATGATTTTTTTTAGAATAGAATAAATCCATTGGTTGCCTCCCAACCAGCGCTTAGTTTATTATCTTTAGCCTGACATCATGCCATCCTTAGTTCGGATCATCAAGACGAATGTTTTCGACTCTTCTTTCTTCAGTCCCGTAGTAGTGCTTCAATCATTGACCATTAACCTTGAAAACTCGCCCATCCTGGCACTCTAATTTAATTGCTCCATAAGAGAAGACTTCCATGACTGTAAAAGGACCAGACCATCAAGACTTCATTTTGCCTGGAAACAGTTTGAGTCTAGAGTTGAATAGCAACATCTGTTGGACATAATGAAATTCCCGTTGGCGAATTTGTTTGTCATGCCACTGTTTTGTTTGTTCTTTATAAATCTTGGCATTCTCATAGGCATCATTGCGAAATTCCGCCATTTCATTTAGTTGAAAGAGGCGCTGGTCACCAGCTGCCTTTAGATCGAAATTCAACTTCCTTACTACCCAGAACGCGCGATGCTCTAGTTCAACAGGTAAATGACAAGCCTTTCCGAACACCAAATGGTAAGGTGACATCCCGATAGGTGTTTTAAATGCAGTCTGATAGGCCCATTAGGCATCATCAAGCTTGATGGCCCAATCCTTCCGGTTGATGTTCACTGTTTTCTCAAGGATTTGCTTGATCTCCCGATTAGTTATTTCAGCTTGACCATTAGTTTGTTTATGATAGCCCAGAGCAACTTTATGCTTCACACCATATTTTACAAGCAGAGCATTGAAAACAACACGCGCATCATTGGTAGATGTTGCGACAGCTTATGATGAAGATGTTCCCTTTCAAACTAAACTCAAAATGGATCTTAAGGTACCAAATCTAGTAAAGATGTTCCTTTTCATGAACTTGATAACAACACGTGCATCATTGGTAGATGTTGTGACAACTTCCACCCATTTGGAGACATAGTCAACTACTAATAAAATATACGTTTGGCCAAATGAAGAAGGGAATGGCCCCATAAAATCAATCCTCTACACGTCAAAAATTTTGACCTCTAAGATATTTGTTAAAGGTAGCTCATGACACCTGGAGATATTTCTGAGTCGTTGACACGATCACATGTTTTAACAAACTGATAGTTATCTCGGAATAGAGTTATCCAATAAAATCCGGATTGGAGTACCTTAGCAGCAGTCCTTGTAGCTCCAAAATGTCCTTCATAAGGAGCAGAGTGGCATTAAATGAGAATTTACGTAGCTTCTTTAGCTTGGACACATCTCTGAGATATTTGATCGGTGTATCTCTTGAAGAGTAAAGGTCCATCCCATAGAAAAGATTTTACATCATGGAGGAACTTCTTCCTTTGTTAGCATGTACTATCCGGAGGTAATTCTCCACAAGATAAATACTTAGCATAATCAGAAAACCATGGAATTTTAGCAAGCACCTTGAAAAGTTGCTCATTTGGAAAGAACTTGAGTATAGTACCATCACTGGGTGTTTTAGGCTCAATCCAGATAAGTGATCAGCAACCACATTCTGACTACCCCTCTTGTCCCGTATCTCAAGATCGAATTCTTGTAATAAAAGAACCAATCATATCAGATGAGGTTTGGCATCCTTCTTTGCAATAGGTAACGAATAACTGCAAGGTCTGTATAGACAATCGCCTTAGTCCCAAGTACATATGGTCGAAATTTATCAAAAGTAAATATGACCTCAAGCATTTCCTTCTCGGTGGTGGTGTAATTTTGTTGGGCACTATCAAGTGTTCTATTCACATAATAGATTGCTTAGAAAATCTTGTCATGCTTTTGACCCAGCACTGCACCAATGGTGTAGTCACTTGCATCACACATAACTTCAAATAGTTCACTCTAATTCGGGGTTATCATGATCGGGGATGAAATTAAAGCCTGCTTAATCTTGTTAAAGGCCTGTAGACATTCCTCATCCATCACAAAGAGAGAATCGTTTTCCAAAAGGTTGTAAAGTGGCTTAGCAATCTTCGAAAAAATCATTATGAATCGTCGATAAATCCCAGCATGACCAAGAAAACTCCTTACTCCTTTAACATATATTGGTAATGGAAGCTTTTCAATTGCTGCTATTTTGGCACTATCAACTTCCACACCCTTTGAGGATATTTTATGACCCATCACGATACCTTACTGAACCACGA